>JABUQX010019118.1:0-15000 GCA_015478945.1 Trachelipus rathkii
TCTATAATTGAAAAGATAATTTTATGACGTTGGATTAAAATTATAAATCTATTACTAATATTAAAAAAAAAACTAAAAAGAGCTGTTGGGGTGACGAGTTCGTCCTGGTCCATGTTTCGCTTCATCTATTGTTTATTCTATATAAAAATGTATCAAAAAAATTAGTCACATTATTTGTAATAATAAAATAATAATTAATAATAATAATACCTTTTATTTCATTAAACTCATCCCAGAGCTTGAGCATATGATTGGTGTAGGTTCCTTTCAGGAGGTAACTTTTTTGTAGCTTTATAAAAGTCTTGCAATAAGTGTTTTCTAAGTTTTCTGAAATCATCAATTTTCGTATAAACATAAAACAAATTAAATCAAATCTAATAAAAAAAGTTGTTCTATAATTGAAAAGATAATTTTATGACGGATTAAAATTACAAATCTACTACTAACATTAAAAAAAAAAACACTGAAATAGGCTGTTGGGGTGACGAGTTCGTCCTGGCCCATGTTTCGCTTCATCTATTGTTTATTCTATGTAAAAATGTTACAAAAAAATTACTCACATTATTTGTTAAATAATAAAATTAATAATAATACCTTTTATTTCATTAAACTCATCCCAGAGCTTGAGCATATGATTGGTGTAGGTTCCTTTCAGGAGGTAACTTTTTTGTAGCTTTATGAAAGTCTCGCAATAATTGTTTTCTCTTAGATTGCTAAGTTTTCTGAAATCATCAATTTTCGTATAAACATAAAACGAATTAAATCAAATCTAATAAAAAAAAAGTTGTTCTTTAATTGAAAAGGTAATTTTATGACGTTGGATTAAAATTACAAATCTTTTACTTATATTAAAAAAAAAACTAAAAAGGGCTGTTGGGGTGACGAGTTCGTCCTGGCCCATGTTTCGCTTCATCTATTGTTTATTCTATATAAAAATATGTATCAAAAAAATTAGTCACATTATTTGTAATAATAATAATTAATAATAATAATACCTTTTATTTCGTTTAACTCGTCCCAGAGCTTGAGCATATGATTGGTGTAGATTCCTTTCAGGAGGTAACTTTTTTGTAGCTTAATAAAAGTCTGGCAATAATGGTTTTCTCTTAGATTGCTAAGTTTTCTGAAATCATCAATTTTCGTATAAACATAAAACGAATTAAATCAAATCTAATAAAAAAAAATTGTTTTATAATTTTAAAGATAATTTAATGACGGATTAAAATTACAAATCTATTACTAATATTAAAAAAAAAACTGGAAAGGGCTGTTGGGTTGAAGAGTTCGTCCTGGCCCATGTTTCGCTTCATCTATTGTTTATTCTATATAAATATGTTTTAAAAAAAATTAGTCACATTATTTGTAATAATAATAATAATTAATAATAATATCTTTTATTTCATTAAACTCATTCCAGAGCTTGAGCATATGATCGGTGTAGGTTCCTTTCAGGAGGTAACTTTTTTGTAGCTTTATGAAAGTCTCGCAATAATTGTTTTCTCTTAGATTGTTAAGTTTTCTGAAATCATCAATTTTCGTGTAAACATAAAACGAATTAAATCAAATCTAATATAAAAAAAGTTGTTCTATAATTGAAAAGATAATTTTATGACGTTGGATTAAAATTACAAATCTATTACTAGTAAAAAAAAACTGAAAAAGGCTGTTGGGGTGACGGGTTCGTCCTAGCCCATGTTTCGCTTCATCTATTGTTTATTTTATATAAAAATATGTAACAAATAATTAGTCACATTATTTGTAATAATAATAATAATTAATAATAATAATACCTTTTATTTCAATTAAATTCATCCCAGAGCTTGAGCATATGATTGGTGTAGGTTCCTTTCAGGAGGTAACTTTTTTGTAGCTTTATGAAAGTCTCCCAATAATTGTTTTCTCTTAGATTGCTAAGTTTTCTGAAATCATCAATTTTCGTATAAACATAAAACGAATTAAATCAAATCTAATATAAAAAGTTCTTCTATAATTGAAAAGATAATTTTATGACGTTGGATTAAAATTACAAATCTATTACTAATATTAAAAAAAAACTAAAAAGGCTGTTGGGGTGACGAGTTTGTCTTGGCCCATGTTTCGCTTCATCTTGTTTATTCTATATAAAAATAGGTATCAAAGAAATTTGTCACATTATTTGTAATAATAATAATAATTAATAATAATAATACCTTTTATTTCATTAAACTCATCCCAGAGCTTGAGCATATAATTTGGTGTAGGTTCCTTTCAGGAGGTAACTTTTTTGTAGCTTTATGAAAGTCTCGCAATAATTGTTTTCTCTTAGATTGCTAAGTTTTCTGAAATCATCAATTTTCGTATAAACATAAAACAAATTAAATCAAATCTAGTAAATAAAAGTTGTTCTTTAATTGAAAAGATAATTTTATGACGTTGGATTAAAATTACAAATCTATTACTAATATTAAAAGAAAAACTGAAAAGGGCTGTTGGGGTGACGAGTTCGTCCTGGCCCATGTTTCGCTTCCTCTACTGTTTATTCTATTTAAAAATATGTATAAAAAAAATTAGTCATTATTTGTAATATTAGTAATATTTATGGTATTAGAAAATTTTGCCTACGGTGACTCTTAAGCAAAGGTTATAGATCTTCTGTTGCAAATGCCTTTCGTAAGCAGAGTTAACACGTTTGATATATTGATTATATTAGAAGTATTTTTTTAATTAAAGACATTTTCGGGTAAATTATTCTGCAATAAATTATATTGTTTTTTACAAACTGAAAATTGATTCAAATATTTATTCTTAGAAAGAAACAAAAACTTAGTACCCTCCCAATTAACAAAATGACCACTTTGAGACAAATGTCTAAAAATAGCATTGCTTGCATTTCCCCTCCTGAATTCTCCTCTATGTTGATCCAATCTAACTTTCAAAGTCTTCAAAGTTTCATCAAAATAAGTCATGAATAGCTGAAGACACGGAATCTCGTATACACCTACTGTCACTTCCAATCTGATAGAATTGTTCTTAACTAAATCTAATAGGAGGGTCTCAGGGTAACTAAAAATTAGCTTGACATTAAATAAATGTTCAAGCATAAACTTAATGTCAAGAAGCTGTGGTGAATAAGGGACTAGTACCTGTCTGTACTATTAAAAGATCTAAAAAAGCAATGCAATTATCAACTTGATTTTCAAAAGTGAAGGCAATAGTGGGGGGCTAGTCTACTAATGGTTAGACGTTATTAATTGGGAGCTCGATTTAAATTTAATATGTTTGGTGCGTGCGTGTGTTGGTGTAAATTGTTTTTCTTATATATATATATATATATATATATTATTATATATATATATATATATATATTATATATATATATATATATTATATATATAGTATATATATATATATTCTATTAATCTAAATTTAAAAAATTGCTTTTTTGGCCGACTTGTAATTTAAAATTTTTTCTTCTAAAATATTTATCTTATCCAAACCATCAATGAATGAATTTTTGTATTTAATTATTTTTATAATTGCATATTTTTAATTTTAGAAGTAAATTATTTGAGCAAGAATTTTTGATTTTTGGTTCATATATTTGCCAATTTGTTTGATAAAAAAAAAAATATATATATATATATATATATATATATTATATATCTATATATATATATATATATTATTATATATATATATATAGTATATAGATATGTATACTGAAGGGGCTTATATATATATATATATATATATATTGAAGCTGGGGGGCTTAGGACAGCTTCTTTAAGGTTGATTGAGAAATGTATTTTTCTTTACACGTTTATTTTCTTACAGCTAATTCACAAGTTAGGGTTGGACCCCTGTCCTAAAAGAAACAAAAACAACAAGGCATTAGAACAGGGTAATCCTAGTTATTACTATTTCACATATGAATCATATTCTGCAGGAAGAATTCCTACAGAATCTGAAGCCTATGTAGAATAGTAGCACAAATGATTATTAGTTTGGGAGGAGCTGTTTTATGTATATGCATACACAGGCAGGAAAAGGATCCTCCCCGATATACATTCGCATAAAGCAGCATTACATTTGATATGAGTCTCACACAGTACAAAAGATTATTAGTTTGGGAGGAGCTGTTTCATGTATATGCATACACAGGCAGGAAAGGGATCTCCTGATATACATTCGCATGAAGCAGCATTACATTTGATATGAGTCTCACACAGACACCTATATACATACATTAAAATTTTGCCTATGTTGTTGTAACTTCTTTGACTAGAGAGAGAGAGAGATTTGCTGTGACCCTACTGCAACAGTCCACCTCTTTCGTTAAGCTGTATGTACCCATAAGCCGCTCTGGGTTAGATTATAGTTAAATACCCATCTATGCGATCTGCTATTTACTATATTGTTCTAAAATCTCATTCTCTAATTCTAACATTTTGGGTCTGTTCACAGCTCTGCGCTACTATTACCCCAGCTTAGCCTCACTCCAAGTAACCCACAAGCCCGCTCTGGGTTAGATATAGTAAATACGGTCCTATGCCGACCTCTATTTCACTATATTATTGTAAAATACTATATTTCAAATGTTTCTAAATTCTAACATTTGGGCTGTTACTCTGCACTACTACTCACCCAGCTTTAGCCTCTCTTTGGGCTGTACGTAACCCACAAGCCGCTCTGGGTTAGTAAATGTGCCGGAATACGGCCTATCCAGAGCTGTTATTTCCCATATTATACTTAAGATACATGGCAAACTCTTTAATCTCCACCTAGTTTTCTCCTTACCCTACTAGTCTCTAACCCCTAAGTTTGGCTAGTTGCTTGAACCGCTACTTAAGCTTACTGGGAATTTTACACTGGCATGCATGAACACTCCCTAATTAATTTTTATTGTTGTGTAAGGCCTTCTAAGGTGCTAACTCTAGCAGAGCCCGTGATACTCTCTGTAAACTATTGCGGTCCCGACCTAAGCCTACAGTCTTTAGGTCGGCTATCAATCGCTTTATTTGCTGCGCTTAATACTATTTTAAATTCATCTGGCTTGTTTCTTACTTGGTTTGGTTTCTAAATTTGTTTGGAAATAGATTGCTAGCATTCAATGTTTTAGTTTTTTTATTTTTTTTTAACTGCTGATTTCATTTGCGCAATTCAGATGTTTCACGGAATATCTTCAGAACGGAAAAATGCTAGCGTGTGGGTGGAGCCTATTTCGGTGAATGATCCGATCTGCCTTAGTTGGAGCTTTTAGGGCGTAATCTCTTAATTTTTATTTCTGGCATGCTATGTTATATACCTAGAGTGGATCCACACTATAATAAAGTATCATATTATATATATATATATATATATATATATATATATATATATATATATATAATATATATATATATATAATATTATTATATATATATTATATATATATATATATATATTTTTATATCATATATATATATAGGAATGTTGGCGAAATGGAACAAATCTGCAGATGATGTTCACTCTGTCTTTAGATGGTGGTGCTAATAATATAATGAAAGTCGTTTCTTTCATGAGTGAATAATACAAACTTCATCAGTCATCAACTGCGTTTCATTAAAAATTGGGAACATCTCCAGCGAAGTTCTCTCTCTATGTTGATCCATGTTGATCCAATCTAACTTTCGAAGTCTTCAAAGTTTCATCAATAATAGTCATGAATAGCTGATGTCATCCCTCTCGTAACCACTCTGAAGAGATATATAGAATCCTCAGTCAATGACAGTCATGAAAAAAATGAGATACGATATTGAGAGAAAGTTGCAAAAGGTTCTATTTCAGAACAACTAATTTTATTCCATAGCTACGTTTTTGAATCCTAGATTGAAAGAAGAGAAGATAATTTACTTCTCAAGTTTGTTTACGGAAAGGGTTAAAGTGAAGAAATTCAAAGACATGAGTCTGAAATAGTCCATGGAAAACAAAGAGCAACACACGTTGTTTCAATACCATACACAATCATCACTGTCACCGACGTCATGAATACAATTCAATGTTCAAGCATTTGGTGATGATGATGATCAACTGTCTGGGCAAACATAAAAAATCGTCGACCCCGTCAAAGAGAAAGGCGTTTTCCCTAAGGCCCTTTTATATAGGGAAGGATGCATGAGAAGTATCTTGATCTTTTGCAGTTAGCAAGGACTTACCTTACTTATCCGACATGAAGTTTGAAAATGTAGTATATTCGCAACCATTAAAAGATATAATCGCAAACATTTTTTTATATTATATTCAAAGGGTGTTTGTATCTTGAGTTACATCTCCCATGATCTGATGGAGATCAACAAATTTAGCAGTTATTACGTTTGAATGGTTTCAAATAATATTTGTTGTTATAATAATATCGGAATTGATATTCTTGAATTTTTCTAAATATTTATTAAATCCGATATCATTATAAATTTTTTTTCATATGGAAATTTAAATTGTGAACAATCCCTTGAATGTCGATAAAAAATCTTCTACATGAACTTGACATTGCTGTGAATTTGAGCATTTATCGGCAGCTGTAAAATTTGAGACTTCAACCTCGACGACTGCCGATTATTTTCCAGAATCATAGCCTTAAATAAAGACAATTTATCACCAGTTACGATATTGGATATAAAGTTGGGGTTATCTGTGACTTCTTGACTGAGTTCCGTTCATAGAAAAATGCGATCTAACTTCTGTTCATTGCTTAGCACTCTTGGTACAGATTTCGTTGAAATGCGCCTCATGTTAAAAACCAACAAAATTCGTTGAACAGTCTCGTATAACTGTCCTACAACCTCAGTCATCGTGGATAGTTCGCCTACGATCTAAGGGTCGCCTCGCCAACTCTTGTTATGATTTCCGGCGAGGTCTTTGTTGACGGTCGTCCGGAAGGCTCATCGTTGATTGACAGCTGTTAGTTCGTCCTTGAAGCCTTTGTACTGTAATAGGTTTTGCTTATGATGCATTGCATTATTCCAACGGCTTCCTGTACATGCTAAGGGTTTCTGCAGCAGTTCCTTAGGTTTGAAACTAAATGTTTAATGGGCATTATTTGCCTTATTAAATTCCGTTAATAATCGTTAAAAATAAAACGTCAATCATTTGAAAACCTTTACAAATCGCACTAACCAATCGCCGTGGTTGTTTAGCTACACTGATTCTCAAAGCATACTACCGCCACAATCTAGAGATAGAAGGGCATAATACTGTGCATTCAATTCGCCCGTGCTGTTCAAATTCCCCAAACTTTGACGTATTATTTCGGTTAGGAAATTTTCCATTTCAATTTCAGATTCCTGCTCTGGTACTTGTTGGAGGCGTTCTCTCAGAGGTTTAAAGGTAAAGATTTGTCAATATTTATTTATATACCTTATTTATATATATATATTATATATATATATATAATATATATATATATATTATATATATATATATATATATATATATATATAAAAGTAGATAAGTAAATAAATAGCGATAAAAATATTATAGTAATAAAATTAAATATAAATAAAAATTCAATGAAATTAAATGTAAAAAAATAAAATTCAAAATAAAATATAGAAATAAAATATGAGGTGCTACCCATACGTTCGGGGAATTTAATTGCAAACATTTTTTTACTGTATCGTAGTTTCCACTGTCTCCGTAGTAGTTCCCTAGAGCATCTATCTTTGCAGCGATCTCAGCTTTTCCCCCATGATTTCATGCTTCCCTAGAAGTTCTTAAGTGCGAGTGCATTGAGGACCTGTGATTCTGCTTGGATCTATTCAGTCGTGTTACAACGACATTTTGCGTCCGTAATTTCATTTTAATAAAAATAAATTCAATGGGCAAGTTTTCTATGGAATCACTAATGTTTTTGGAAGTCAGGAATTGTCGAGCAATAAGCGATATGTTGTTCTTTCACTTGTCTGGACGTTTGTGGCGAATGCCCTTTCGCAACTGAAAACCTCTCAGCAATAACCTGTATTCATTCATGTCGTTTGACTAGATAAGAATTCTTTGTGAACCATTCCGTGAATGTAAATAGAAACTCTTCTGCTGTGAACCTTGAGCTTTTATCGGCAACAGTGAACTTTGGGATTTCCTGCTCGACGACTGCTGATTAGTCTCATAATCATATACTTTATAATTAAATTTTTAATTAATTCTCATAATTAAAGCCATGATCCATCGCCAGTTATGATTTTGGATATGGGTTTCTCTGACTTGTCAGAGTTCGTACATAATAAAATGTGATCGAATACACTTCTGTTAATTGCTTCAGACAGTCTCTTGGTACAGGATTTCCTCTGATAATGCGCCTCATGTTTAAACAACAAAATGCTAATAGTCTCGTATAAGATGTCCTACTATTCACAATCATCATAGATAGTTACAGCCTACGAAGAATGCAGTGTTAGCCTCACCAGCTTAAATTAATATTGTATTAAAAACATTATTGATATAGAGAGCAAACCCATATAGCCTATATAATTTACGCTTTTTACGATTATCCCACGCCTCCTTTCGAGTAAGTAGGGGAAATACGGTAGGCATGTCTTTACACACACCCCTCGATCGGTGAATGGGCAGTTGTCCTGGAAGATCTTGAAGTGATGGTCTTGATACGGGATTTAATAAATCATTCCATACACTGGCAATATGTAGGTATTGAGAGGATAAAGGAGCTTAATATTTTACAAGAAATTTTTGCAGAGATAGATAGATAATAGATAGCAATAGATCTAGAACAGCGGAATTCCCAACCGGTGTGCCGCGGCACTTAGGTGTGCCGCGAGATCTGTCAAGGGTGCCGCGTGATTTTAATCCATTGTAACATTTTAACTTTTTTAATGAAATTAATTTTTCCATTTATTAGGCAAAAATTCTTTAAGAAGGCTTTAACCTCCTCTCTCCTGAAGTTAATGATATAATATATATCTATATATATATATATTATTATATATATTATAAATAAAATAATTAATAATAATATATATATATATATATATAATTATAATATATTATATATTATATATATATATATATATATATATATATAATAATATATATATATTATATATTAGTTAAGTTGCAGGGAAAAAGGTCTCTGCAGGCGTAAAGACGAGTAAGATGCTCTCTGTCTCTATGACCTCTATAAGGTATTGTCTATTGTTAATATAAAATGCTTTCCATTTTTTTTAAAATTGTGCTGAATGTTCTGAAATTTCAAGAATAGGAGAGCGAAACTTATACATACTTTAAGTGAGAGTAATTTGAACATTTTCATTCCTGGATCTTCAACATGAAAACATTTTTTTAAGAAAAAGAACGTATTTAGAGTTATTTGTCTTAAGGATTTTCATGGAACAACGATGCAGATATTCCATGTCCCCTGTGCGTGTGTGGTGAAACGCTAAGCCATGGTGCCCAGCAAACTAATGACATTTGCTACGAAGCCCCAGGTGTATCCAGAAACTGGCCTCTATTTTTCAAGCTATTCAGAATCAAAGAAAAGGTTGGTAATAGAATGTTGAAGAGATTTACCACAAGTGACGCTTTCTCTCGCAGCTTCATTTAAAGTTGCCACTGCTCGCCAAGAAAATGAAATCTCATACAGCTGGAGAGGATATCATTGTCCGGGTGCAATTATCGTTGAACCATACCAAAATTTCAAATGTTTCCTCTCTTAAACAATACTATTAGCCGTAGAATATCTGAAATGTCCATTAAATATAAATGAACAAATCAATGATAAAATAAAAACTCACCATATAAATATGCTTTACAAATAGATGAAATTACTGATATTACTGCCAAAACAGCTTCTTGGATTCTGTAGATTTATTGACGTTAAATATATCGTGGAGCAGTTTTTGTTTTTGGAAAGAGTTGGAAACAACTAGTACCGGCGCCGATATTTTTGCTTTCGTCTCTTCTCTGAATACATGGTCTTTCCTGAACGAACTGTTGTGAATATGTACTGATGGTGGCACCATCAATTGACAGAAAGCATAAGGATTTATTGCAGCCAGGTTTAAGGAAAATGTATCATTGAAAATCAACTCACTGCTTTCTGCACAGAGAAGCACTGGTAGGGAAAAATTGTGGTGAGCAGTTCGGTGAAGTTATAAATCAGGTTGTGAGGATATAAAATACATTAAATCGCGACCTTTGAAGTGAAGACTCCTTGGAAAATGTTGTGAAATGGATGCACCATATATCTCATTATTATCTTGTGGTAGAGTACTGAACCGCGTTCTCACACTCAAAGAAGAATTAAGTCTTTTTTGAGAAAGAGAAACCTGATTCATTTTCCCTAGGTTGCTTCAAAATGATGATTGGTGTTTTCAGCTATATCTGTCAGATATATTTAATAAACTAAATGTATTAAATACTTCATTAAGGGACACTAAGAAACAACAGTTTTCTTCAACCAATGAAATGAAAAGTTTCATGAGAAAAGTAGCTTCTTGGAAGTCTGCAATTGAGAAAGTGATTTTTCAAAATTTTCCATCCCTTTTAAAATTTTCGAAATGTAATGGCGAGGAAAAGCTAAAAGATCTCATTCTTTGATCATTTATCAAAATTGCAAGATGCAG
Source organism: Trachelipus rathkii (assembly GCA_015478945.1). Taxonomy (NCBI): domain Eukaryota; kingdom Metazoa; phylum Arthropoda; class Malacostraca; order Isopoda; family Trachelipodidae; genus Trachelipus; species Trachelipus rathkii. The sequence goes on from JABUQX010019118.1 coordinate 10,590, forward strand.
TAGATAAGTACTTTCCTTCTCTTTCCGTTAAGAATCTTGAGTGGATTGTTTCCCATTTCACAAGGCAGATATGCTGAAGAACTAGATTTCACAGCTACTGAAAAGACGAATTTAATGATCTCTGCGATGATTCTTTACTGAAAAATTAAACTTGAGAAGACCAACTAGCGGCTGATTTTTGGCTTAGCATACAAAAGGAGTATCCTAGTAGAAAAAGCCAAAAGTTTCCTTTTGCCATTTACAACATTATACTTTTGTGAACAAGCTTTCTCTGCAATGATCACAATAAAATGGAAAACAAGAAATACATTGTTAAATCATCAGGAAAACATGCCTGTTGCATTATCAAACATCAGACCTAGCATACAATATTTGTGTTCCAAGCATTATGCACAAATTTCTCATTAACCGATTCTAAACCGCAAACTCCAGCTTTCAAATTTTAACAGGTATGTTTTATAGATATTTTAAATTTAAAATCTAATTATTATTATTATTATTATTATTATTATTATTGATTATTCATTATTATTATTATTATTATTATTATTTATTATTATTATTATTATTATTATTATAACAAGTGTGCCTCAAAAATTCCTCAGCTTTAAATAGGGTGCCGTGAATTACAAAAGGTTGGGAATCACTGATCCAGAATATCAACTATTACAGAAATATATGTCACAAACTTGAGACTGAAAAAAAGTTTTGTTTTGTTTTTTATTATTATTAGAGATGATGGCGTTACAAATGATTAGTCTTAAAAAATTGATTATGAAAGGATCCGATCGGGGCAGGTTAACAATACACAAACGACATTAAATCACAGCTGGGACTACTACGCCTCCCTCGCTAACCGGGGTTTTTACCCCACAGTGGGACAACCACAATATATTGCGAAAAAAGAAATAATAGTATTAATAATAAAAAAAAATTTAAAAGAAAATTTTATAATCTATTAAATAAAAAGCAAATTAAAAACGTCGATAATAATCGATATTCGTTTACAATTTTGTAATAAAAAATTTTCCAAATAATAATTTTCCAAAAAAATGAAACTTGTTAATAAATATTTAAGAAAATCAATAAATTAATAATATTTATAATTAAAATAATAATAATAATAAGAATAATATTATTATTATTCTTATTATTAATGTAATTATTTTCTAATAATAAAAACATAATAAACATGCATTTTTAAAATCAATCAAGAATATTAATACTAATTTTAAGAATAATACTAAATCTATAATAATTATTCTAATAATAATAATAATAATAATAATAATAATAATAATAATAATAATAATAATAATAATAATAATAATCTTGAGATTTATTTTCCTTAACTTTTCTACCCAATAATTTTCACATCTCTGAATAATAATAATAATAAATAATAATCATAATGTTAGGAGTTGCTGTCAGAGGAGTCCGAAGATTCGATAATCATCGAGGAAACTCCTAATCAATACTCGCGAATCATTCGACTGATTTCCTTGTCTCCAAATTAGTTTTATTAAACTTTCGGATACTTCTTCGTTGTCCTCTTCCTATTGAAGGGTCATAATCAGCAACAGTTAAGGAAAAAACAAAACGAAATCAGCAGTAAGAGACTAGCAGCATAATCAGAAGCAGGGGAACAATCAGCAGCGGAAGTATGATGATTTTCAACGTTATCTACAATTTCTAATGTAAAGATGCGAAAATTGGAAGCAGATTTAGAAGTTGAATCTTCATAATTTTCGCCTTTAGGATGCGCAGGGGTAATAGGAGTCAAATTGTAAGCCACACGATTTTCTGTTGTTGGGAGAGGAGACCAGCGATACCAGAATTGTTCTAACATTCTCTTCGAGGGGTTTGCGAAGAGGAAGCACGATTTCAGCTGGGATCTTCATAATTTTCTTCTCTAATAGAGTCAGCATAGTTAGCACGGTTCAAACCGGAATCTTCATAATTTCCTCTTCTAGCTATTAGAATGTCTAACCTTGCGAAGACAGCATCGATATTAGGAAGCAAATTATTTAACCAGGGTTCTGCACGATATTCACTTCTTGAATCTTGATGATTTTCCCTTAAAAAAATCAAACGGCAAAAAAAAAAACGAATCAAAAAAAAAAAAAAAAAAAAAAAAACCATGTAAACTCCAATAGTTATAGGGACAAAGACTCACTGGCAATATCGTTTTCCTTAATAGAAAACATTACTTTTCAATATTCTGAAATATATATATATATATTATATATCTATATATATATATATATCTATATATATATATATATATATATTATATATATATATATATATATATATATATATATATATATATATATATATATTATAACAATCCTAGTGGCTTAGGAAAATAATATTCCAGTAACGCTTTGCGATATATATATATATATATATATATATATATATATATATATACTATATACTATATATATAGATATTATAAATCATAAAATATAATATAGATATATATATATATATATATATATATATATATATATTATATTTTATATAAACCACAAAGAAAATGCAAATAAGAAGTTGCCAAGCACTTTCGTGGTATTTCAAGACATACATTGTTGAAATACCACGAAAGTGTTAGGCTAACTTCTTCTTTTATTTTCCTTGTGGATTGGGTGCTAAAAAGTGTAATTTAATTTTAAAAGATAAAATTTTATTAATATATATATATATAATATATATATATATATATATATATATATATATATATATATATATATATATATATATATATATAATATATATATATATATATATATATATATATATATATATATATAATATAAAAATTTATAAAATAAAAATAAAAATAAAATAAAAATTAAAAAAATAAAAATAACAAAAAAATAAATAAAATAAATAAATAAAATAGTAATAATAATAATAATAATAATAATAATAATACCTTTTTTTTCATTAAACTCATCCCAGAGCTTGAGCATATGATTTGTGTAGGTTCCTTTCAGGAGGTAACTTTTTTGAAGTTGAACAAATGTCTCGCATGAGTTGTTCATTCTTAGATTGCTTAGACTTCTGAATCTATTAATATATTTAAAGAAAAAAAAAAACTGAAAGGGCTGTTTGGGTGACGAGTTCGTCCTGGCCCGTTACGTCTTTCATCTATTGTTTATTCTATATAAAAATATGTATAAAAAAAATTACTTACGAATTTATACGTATAAAATTTATACGAAATTATACGTTATTGTTGCATGACCTTCGAGCTTTAACAATTTAACAACTATATTACCCAGTTTTTAACAAGTTCATCCTGGCCCAAACAGATCTCATTTGATTTGCTAACTCCTATGGACCAAAAATACGACTTTGTACTACAGTTGTTTTGAGGTGTAAACTTTTTTAACAATTTTTATATATCCTCCAAGGTTTGTAGGATCAGGTACACTCGTACCACTGGATTCCGACCCTCTCAATACTGTACCACTTGTTGCATGACTGGTAACTTTAATTAAACTTATCTTTTAACTAGAACTTATCTTTTAAGACACCACTCGAAGAACTTCGCCGAAACTAATAAATGGTTACCTTCTTCATTTTCTGATCGTATAAATAAACATCAAAATAGTCTGTCCTTTTCCTAATCCGGAGGCTTTTTCTTAACCCCTGGTCACCAGATTTTACTGAAACTGCTGTTCTTCGCTTATCGTAAAATTGGTGCCCACAGGAGCACCATTGTTTTGCTATTGGTGCCTGGGTTTCACAGATTTTACACTTTTTGTATCCTTTAGGGATCATTTTTAAATTCAATAATTTTAAGAAAGTATAAAGATTTTTGATGTCTTGAAAGTGCCTTGAAATAATGTAGAAATTTTATAACTATAAAAATTAAAGCAGCGCACACTTTTACACTCCACGACACCGGTTGGGATGAGTTTAAAGATTAAAATTACACCATCTTCGTCATTGTTACCCTAAACCTCGAAAAAGGTTCCCTCCCCGGTTTTGTGTGCAGTCTTTAATTTACAAATGTATAAAATATATATTACAAATATTGAAAGCAATTACGGAACAAATGTAAATAGAAAAAATTATTGAAAAATTTTAAGTTTTAACAGGATATATATGACATGTTTGTATGTGTGTCTGAAATAGCTTCTTTTGACAAAATGTATGCACGAAAAGCAAAATTAACTTAAAATTCGACCTGAGGAAAAATCTCATGAAAGTTTTTTTTGCTTTTCTTGATTGATGGTTATAAACCTGTAAGCCGACCTGTTTGTAGCACCGAAGTGCAAAAAACGTTTGTTAATTGCTAATCTTTCCTGCATAAGACTTGAAGAGATAGAACAGAGAACAGATGAGGAGTGATCGGAAGAATCCAGAGGAGGAAAGAATTTAACAGAATAAGAAGAAG
>JABUQX010019118.1:17500-20535 GCA_015478945.1 Trachelipus rathkii
ATAGAGGTTGAATCGTATTTAATTTAATATTAATGTGGCAAGCAAAAATTTACAGTGGAAAATTATTAGGAAGATTAATAAGATGGGTATAATTTTAAAAATAGGCATGTGTAGTTTACTGTAATTATCGGTGAAGATTAGCATATATTATGCGTTAAAATTTTACACGACTCTACTTAACAAAGTAGCATAACATAAGTAACATGAAGGATAAAATTAAAGAAACATGAGGAAACTTTATGGCACGAAATAAAACTTTTATTTTGCATTGATTCTTGAAAGCATTATTGGAACAAGTGATTAAAGCTGTAAATTTTATAAAATTCAGGTCACTAAATAAGCACCTTTTTAAGATACTGGAAGGGCAAATGGTTTTAACGTGTGAAACAAATGCTGCTCATCAACACATTAGTAAAGTATAATAAGAAAATAACTATTAGTAAGGATTAAAAATCTAATTTATAAAATCACTAATAAGAAATACTTAGCCATACACTCACTTTGGCAATTATAATTCCCTGCATCGAAAAGAATATATAATCAATCCTCAAACGAACTAAAGATTATGGGATCCATTCTTGATAATAGCCGCTCTGCGCAGAAAAAAATGATCTCAAGCTTATGTCACTATATATTCTAAACCCCTATCTTTCGCTGTTACGAATGTCTGCTTGCAATTTTTAAAGAAAATCATACAAATATACATTTTACAATATTTAAATTACCTTTTCTAACATTTAATTGAGTTTTTTACTTGATGTTTTTATAAAGATTTTAGATTTTAGCAATAAAGCATTTATTACTCACAACTTCAAAGGTGAAATTCTTATAGAAATTTAGGCAAATTCTATACGACTTTAAACATGCTTTGCTTATAAGGCTAGAACACATTTCTTTTAATTGATGATCTTTCGATAATTTAAATATTTTATTGATATCTTTAGATTTATCTTTATTCGATCTTTCTTTGTAGTTTTGAAATTTTGTCTACACTACAGTAGGGATGAAAAAATTGAAAATATCTTCGTCTCTTTGATCCCAACTTGAAATACCTACAGGAACCAAAAAACACTTCCGCCTCGCGTAACTCCCCAAAACACTCATTGACCACCAACATACCTTCCTCTATGATATTTTCTTTTGCCAAACATAGATTCATCCACCACAACGATCTTACCGTTGTCGCCAATTTTCTCTGAATTGATCAAACATTCATGTATACAGGCTTGTCGACAGACATTATACCATTCGACTAAAGTATGTTTACTTACATTTATATAGGTATTGACATGTGTAATACTTTCTTGGTGCACAACAGCAAAAGGTGCATCCTTATGTTAGTCTTATTCTGCACCGATGGATTAATAGGGCTCACCTGCGCGCCGTGGCCATAGAACACCATCTCAAGACGACAAATCAGCTGGGGGGATACCGGCCCGCCCGTAGCCATGACAGACCTTCGAACACTGCCTCTCACCAAAGCCTCACTGCCCGCCACGACAGGCCCCGGAGCGGGCGCCGCTAGTTAAGCTGCACCCAAAGCCGTTCTCGCGGGCACCCTCGACAAGGTTTCCCCTTCCCATCAGTACCACCCGCTACATCTTAAACTGGGCCAAACACTGGCCGAGTTTACGGTAATAGGAGGATCCGCTTCCCTGCTCCACGCTAACGTCATCCCAGCCTGCCTGGCGGGACCCATTCTAACCTAACTGATCCCGATGTATTATCAGCCCCCTTACGATGTTCCTCGTCACTTATAATAAACTGATCTTTAGTGGGTACCGGCCAGGCAAGAACTCCTCATCTATCGAGCAGGGGTACCCCGCCACGCAAGCCCCCGCGAGTGTCCCTAAGGTGGCACGCGCAGCCCGCACGTCATCTCCTCTATCATGGCTGAGCACATCAGACCAGCCGCCAACCGCAACCGTCCTCTATCGCAGAGCTTTGAGCAAAACCAGCGTCCAAGACACTTGATTTTTGTTTCCTTGACCGACGAGGGAGAACCCCTCGTTGGCGGCCAGTATGGAGCTCTTCGCCTACTCTACCATCGAGTCAGGCGAGGCATTCCCAATATAATAAAAATATATTGGCAAACTTCCCTGGACGGCCTCCTACATTCCAGCACTACACAGAGAGAGGTGCCGGCCCGACCCCAGGGACCTGGTGACGGACCCACACCCGCCGTCCCCACCTGACAGTCACTCCAAGGAGCCCGACTCTGCCTTAGACGACACGCAATCATAAGGAGCCTGTCTTCACTCTGCGATCGGCTGGGTACCCTCCAGGTCGATCAGCAGCTCGAAACCAGACATTGGAGGAGCCGAACCGGGAACCAAGCGCCATTCTCGGGAGAAGACGCTGCTCCCGCATCTGAGCAATGTGCAGGCTGCCCGCGATCGATCGAGCGAGTGATGATCAACCTCTGATTATATATGTACCCAAGTCCGCTGAACGCATTTCCATTCCACTGTCAGCGGCCAGATACCCCAGCCATGATAAGGTGACTGCTCCTACATCGGCTCGCGGGTTAGGTCGAAGTTTTATGCCCCCTGCCCACTCGTCCGCCAATCCAGTACCGCGGCGTTGTTGTAGTACTGCCGTTTCCTTTCATGAGCATCGCGAAAGCTCGTGGCCGCCGCGTCGGACACAATATGGACAACCATAACATGCATCCCACCGTTCCTCGATCGAACAACTAGATCGGGCTTACGGACACGGATCGGAGTGTTGATCCGAGGCTCGACCATCACATCAGCATGAGCCTTTGCCGTAAGAGCAACAACACCGTCGAGCCGTTTCACCTGCCACCGATGTCCCAGACTGTCCCCGACACGACAACCAACGGGGCAGGGAGAGGTGCCCCACCCACGTATTCTGCGCCACCTTCTTCCGTTCAACCTTCGATATATATATATATGTTATATATATATATATATATATATTGAAGTGGGCGCACGAAAACGCGAAAGTGTTTACCGATAAATGCAGAAAACGGTTAAACACCAGATCATTGAATCCAGAACGAAGTTAATATC
>JABUQX010019119.1:20000-30000 GCA_015478945.1 Trachelipus rathkii
TTATTATTATTATTATTATTATTATTATTATTATTATTATTATTATTATTATTATTATTATTATTATTATTATTATTATTATTATTATTATTATTATTATTATTATTATTATTATTAATATTATTATTACTATTATTATTATTATTATTATTATTATTATTATTATTAATATTATTATTATTATTATTATCATTATTATTATTATTAATATTATTATTATTATTATTATTATTATTATTATTATTATTATTATTATTATTATTATTATTATTATTATTATTATTATTATTATTATTATTATTATTATTATTATTATTATTATTATTATTATTATTATATTATTATTATTATTATTATTATTTTATTATTATTATTATTATTATTATTATTATTATTATTATTATTATTATTATTATTATTATTATTATTATTATTATTTATTATTATTATTATTATTATTATTATTATTATTATTATTATTATTATTATTATTATTATTGTAATGCAGTAGTACATAGTGGATATAAATTGTTTCATTATTTTACTTTAAAATGAAGGTTACGTGTTGCCATCGCAATATCGTTTATTTTTTTTTATTTTATATCTAATGTACACTGCAATGGCCGATCAAAATACTGTATATATGTTCTTTTGTTATAAGGTGAAATAACAACCAATAAGAATTCATCTTTTAAGACTTATTTCCAAAAAGCTGGATTGTTATTGGTCGTTATTTACAAAGCTTTGTGAATAATAATAATAATATTATTATTATTATTATTATTATTATTTTTTTATATTTTTAAAACGATTTGTAAGGATATTACGTATTAAAATATATATATAAATATATATTTATATATATATATATATAAACAAATATTTTATTGAATTTGTGAAGGTGTGGAGTTCAATATCTTCAACTTAAGTAAGTTTTTTTATTCTGACGGAAAATAAAGATTGTTATTTCTTAAGAAATACTACGATTTTAGAAGAAATACCAATCTTGCGTTCTTTGTAAATGTAAGGTATATGTTTGTCTTTCTAAAATAATTGATAAATATATACATCATTTTATTTATTGTTTTAAAGATTGTGATTGGTTAAGAGAGCGTAATCTAAATTACTGGATTCCATATAAATATTAAAAATAAGAATATTTTTCATCTTTTTGCTTTCATTGTCTTTCACTCAAGTTGTATATAGTTGGTACCTGTGATTGCCTTACATATCTCGATCGATTTTTATTATGTGTTTAGTTTGTATATTGTGTAACCAAGTAGTGTTTATTCTTTGTTTTATTGCAAAGTGTATGTAATATTTATTTTAAATTAAATGTGGTGATTTAATTCCAGTGTATAAAATATTGCAGTTTATTTATTGTAAAGATAAAGGTCATTGTGTTTGTGCTCTTAAAGCATTTGTGATTATATTGTATTTCTTATGTGCATTAAAATATCAAAGTGTCGTCTGTTGTATTGCATTTGTAGATGCATTGCTGTGGATAGTTGCTAGATAGTACTGGCAGGTAAGAGTGTATTTTACAACAATTTATTTTACGAAGTTTCGCAATTAATATTTTAGTGGTAATAAATATAAAATGTTTACAAGTTTGAATACTTATTTGATAACATATGTTTAAATGTTTTAGTCACGATTTTTGTTTGCAACAAAAGAATTACTTATTTACTAATTGGCAACTCATATGCACTAGAGTAACTGTAAATGTATCAGCTGTTCTTGTAATTTTTGTCCACACAAATAAATCGATGTTTGCATTATATTTCAAATTTGATTAATTTTCAAGTTAAGTTTAAAGTTCACTTATCAAATCACACAGTCTGTATATTTTTGTCAAGATATTTTATTTATTTATATATATTATTGAACATAAATATTTATTTATATAAATTTGATATTAGAGCATTTTGTATTGTTTAACATTTGTTTGCACATACCCATTGATGCACATATAAATGTATATATTGCATGTACATTTATATGGACATTGATCTGTATTGCTAAAGGTATTCTCAAAGCATAATATATATATATTATTAATATTTAGTACTGCAGTTCTAGACATTCGTTGCGCATGTATGTGGATACCTTCGGACATCCAGCTACATGTTCAAGGATGTGTAAAACTTAGTTTGTAAGAGCAGTACACATTCATCTTTTTATTAAAGTTATTTTAAACTTATTCCAGTAGTTTTCTTGAGTGTTTCCAAAAGTAATTTATTTTATTGTTGATTTAAATATTCAAGCAGCAATTATTTTAGGTCTCAAAGACGTTGATTTCATGGTCAAAGTATTGATCATAAAGCAGGTAAATTCTTTGATAACGAATAATATTGACTGGACGGTTCACATATAAGGTAACGAACCCGTTCAAACCGTTGTTTCACTTGAAGGATCTTCTGGGAGATAAGTTGGTGAGTTTGTAAGTATAAAGTTGCAGTGTAGTGTTGCACAGGCCGGTGACTCATTCAACAGGAGATTTAGATACTGCTACAATATAGGTTTGAGAATCTTAGTAAGTGATAGTTGGTTGGATTGTCAAGGGGGCCTGGCCAAGGGATTGTTTATCAGTTTGAAGAGTAAGTTTTGACATTTAATTTAATAACTTTTCAACCAGCCCATTACATATAAATTGGAGTAGTCCTGTCCGGGAGTCTTATTTTGTAACCCTTCAGTCATTATATCGTTATCACTGAATTGCTTGTTGTGAATTCACTTTGCTATTTTTCTGAATATTTGAGCACAGCGTATTCATTTGTTATAGCTTTGTTAGAACCTGTGCTAGAGTTAATATAGTCTATATAGTCAATATAGTCTATTGCACTATTTATTTTATTGAAGTTGAACGTATACGATTTTATGCGTATTGGTGAAATAGTATTTTGCTATTGCAACAATACTCATTTCTTGGAAACAATTAAACTCTGGAATAATTTTAAATACTTTATATATATTTTATATACTTTTATAAATATATATATATATATATATATATATATATATATATATATATATATATATATATATATATATATATATATATATATATATATATATATATATATATATATATATATATATATATATATATATATATATTAAAATATATATATATATTTATTATTATTGTTTAATTAGCAGTAAAATTTACAAAGCTGAGCTGATGTTATGGTTTCGGAATCAATGATTTTTCCGTTTGAGTCTCCGTATGAAACACTACATTTTCGCAAGATCTTTGCAAATTTTATTTTAGATTGTTTAAACTAGTATATATATATATATATATATATATATATATATATATATATATATATATATATATATATATATATATATATATATATATATATATATATATATATATATATATATATATATATATATATATATATATATATATATATATATATATATATATATATATATATATATATATATATATATATATATATATTAATATATATATATATATATATATATATATATATATATATATATATATATATATATATATATATATATATATATATATATATATATATATTTATATAAATTTATATATATATAGTATATATATATGTATATATATATATATATATATATATATATATATATTTGTAATTTTGTGGTTAGAAATTTGTTTTCATAGAAGTATCAGTGAAAGCTAAATTTCGAAATTTTGGCAGAAAACGTGATTTTGTGATTCGTGCGTCAAGAAGTGACTTTGTTAGTGAACGAAATATTTATAATTTGTTTTGATTATAACGATTATAACTATGGCTACATCTAATGCTGAGTTTATGGAGATGTGTAAATCAGGAGGTTTAGGTGTGAAGGAAATCACTGCTTTATTAAAAGACCGAGCGGCTCAAGAAGCTGCTGCTCGAACAACAAAAGTGTGCTTTGGAAAAAGAAATTAGCTGCTGCTTTGGAGGAAAAGAAGGAGCTTTAGAAGAGAAAAAGTTAGCACTGGCAGAAGAGCGAAGGGAGAAAGCTAAGCTTGAAGCTGAAGCTGGAGTAGAGAAAGCCAAAATCGAAGCAGAAGCGCAAAGAGTAAAGTTAGAGGCGGAAAAAGATGCAAGAGATGCAGAAGAAAGAATGCTACAGATGAAGCTTGATGCCGAGGATAAACAGCGTCAGCATGACGCAACAATGGCTTCACAAAGCACTCAGAGCAGCCTACGCCAGTAAGTACCCAAAGTTGAAGCTTCCATTCTTCGATGAGAGGAAGAATGATATAGAAGAATATCTATTAATGTTCGAGAAGCAAGCGGAGGCGAACGACATCCCAATGGAAAAGCGATCATTTGTTTTAGGGTGTTTCTTAACGAGTAAGGCTGTCAATGTGTTCAACAATTTGCCTGTCGCAGATGAAGAACTATGAAGGTTTGAAAAGAGCTTTATTGGAGAGGTACGGACTCACGGAAAGCGGGTACTGTACGAAGTATAAAACTATGACTCCTACGGAAGATGATAATCCTAGGGTGTATTTACAGAGATTGAAGCATTGAAAAAATGGATTACTGCAGCAAATGTGACACTGACGCCAGATGATCTCATTGAGTTTTTCTCAGTGGACAAGTATTTAAATACTGTCCCTAAAGAACTCGCTACCTACCTAAGGGAGACAAAGAAGAAGATGCCGGAAGAGATCATAACTTGTTCAGAGGGATACATGGAAGCTCATCGTTTAAAGCTCACAACTAACAGTCACTCACGAAACCACAATCACGCAGATAAGAGTCACAATAATAACAATAATAATTATAGATCGAGAGGCAATGGTTACTCAACGAATAGTAATCATAAAAGCAGTGACCAACGTACGTCGAGGGTAACAAGCAATGAAAGCAGGATCGGTGGAGGAAGCGGCGACAGACAGGGTCAGCGTCGCAGTAGCAGTGAGCCCAGAGAGGTGATCACGTGCTACAAGTGTCAAAGGAGTGGGCATCTCGCCAGAGATTGTAGAGCCCCTCCATATTTCAACTATAGTGGTAGAGGACAGAATGGTTCCAGTAAACAAAAGAGTGATGAAGAGAACGACGCCGCATTTGGATTCGCAGTAGACGAAGGAACCCCATGTCGAATGCCTGTAGCTTATGGGACGGTGAACGGGTACCGTGCCAAGGCACTCCGTGATTCTGGTTGTAGTCATGTAATCGTACGAAAGGAGTACGTACCCAAGGATTGTTACGTTGGTGACAACGTAACGTTGAGGTTGATGAACGGAACGGTGATAGAGGCTCCACTCGCGACGATTAACGTTGACACCCCTTACTTTGGGGGTAGGACGACTGCAGCAGTACTGCCGGGAGTCGCTTATGATTTGGTCATTGGGAATGTCAGAGGTGCATTACCCCCTTTTCAGCCGAACCTCGCGTGGGAGTCGACCGAGTGTCGAGGTCTTCGTAAAGTAGAAGACGAGCATAACCATAGAAGTTTGCTATTACCCATCGCCGAGAACGCTGAGGAAGATTCTCATGAAGAATCTGGTCAAACAAATCATAGTTTTGGAATGGCGAGTTTGGAGAGGGAAGATTTTTACAGAGGGAAACCGTCAACGCCACAATCTCTGGACATCATCAGAAAAGATGTCGAGCCAACCAGTGAGCCATCATTGTGTGTGATGAAAGAGTCCCAAGGTTCATCTAAGGATGAAGAAGTTACAGGAAAAGAAGAAGTTGAAGTCCCTATAAAACCACTAATAGATGTTGAAGAAGGTACAGAAGTACCGGGTGTCCCAGTGACATCAATTGGAGAGAGTACATGCTGGTCTAACGAAGTAGATCGTGTTGAGAAGGATGGTGAGTCAATGAGAGGTGAGATAGCCGCGCGCACACAAAGTTCCAGAAAGAAGAATGTAGTAGCTGTGGGTGAAGGAGAGGAGATGACTCATAGTGAAGATCTACAGGAACTTGCTAGTGATCGGGAGTCTTTTAAGAGTAAACAGAAGGACGACGTTACTCTACAGAGGGTGTGGAGGTCAATAGAAAAGGGCGAAAACAAGTATATGGTAAAGAACGGTGTATTATTTAAAAGAGTTGTGGAAAATCAACAGGAGCGATTCACTTTGGTAAAAGAATTCAGGAGTAGGGTGATGAAGATGGCGCATGATGAAGTCTTCGGTGGCCATCAGGGTGTAAAGAAAACAATGGGGAAGATCACGCAACAGTTCTATTGGCCAAATATATATCATGATGTAACAAAACATTGTTACTCGTGTGATATATGTCAGAGGACGTGCCCGAAAGGCTCGGTGAAGAAGATACCTCTGTGTCCTATGCCCATCATTGAGGAACCTTTTCAAAGGGTAATTATTGACCTGATCGGACCTATCTCACCACCATCTTCTGAAGGGCATCAATATGTCCTAACGCTTGTGGATGCGGCCACGCGTTATCCGGAAGCTGTACCTCTTAAAAGTATTACTGCACAGAAAGTTACCGAAAGTTTGGTATCTATATTAATGAAATGGAAGGTACGATGTCTCAAAGAGAGGAAGTTAAAGAATGTAGTGAAAAGGAAGTTTGTGATGGTATGCCGAAACGCAGGGAGAAGTTAAAGAGTTATTCTCAGCAGTATTGTTGGGACAGTAAGAATTTATTGCGTTTAGGATCAAAAGATAAGAACAAGGAGAGGGTAAAGTTCATTGAACTGTTTAGAAGAGTGGTAAAGCCATTGTGCCATAATACTTGGGTGAAGGGAGAGAAGATGAGACGCCGAGACTGCCATGGAAAATTGGTACAGTCGGCTAATGATACTAAGCGGCACGATGAAAGGTTTGAAAAAGGAATTGTCAAGAGAAGACATCGATAGTATGAGAAATGTGTGGATAATAAAAGAAGATATGTGTGGAAAGTATGAGAAAATATACTTCGGTATGATTAGAAAAGAAATGTCAGTAAAGGAGGAGAGATGTGAGACTGACTGCAGAAGTGTGAAGTATGGTGTTGATAAGAAGACACATGTAAAGAGTTGTCATGTGCTAAAATTGTTGGTTGCAAGAAAGATGATAGGAGTTAGCAGGAAGGGAGAAAAGTGTCGGAAGAGACACGGAAAGATGAAGAAATGTGTGATATTATGGAGGAAGTTGGAGAGAAAAGGAGAGGACAAAGAAAGAAGAGGGTGTAGGTCTGGAGGAAAGGGTGTAAAGAGGACAATGATGATTGCGTACAGAAGTAAGACGCCGGTAGCTGTAGTCTCAACAAAAATAATGGACGAAAGAAATGAGGCTGATTACTTTGTCAAGAATAGGTTCGAATATTCTTTGACCTGGCGTGGACACCCGAATACTCTTAAGACTGTTCTTCAAAGATTCAAGTTTGTCTTAAGCCACATTAGTGGGCGAAATAGTGTCATCACTGACTACTTAAGTAGGTCATATGCCGATGATGCATTGGATTCGTCTGCAGGAGCCTCTACTGAAGAAGGAGCACTGTGAATAATGAACCAATGTTCTACCATTATGTAAATAAAGCAAAATGTGCCATTTGCTTCATGTTGGGTGGGCCAAAGATGTAATGCAGTTGTACATAGTGGATATAAATTGTTTCATTATTTTACTTTAAAATGAAGGTTACGTGTTGCCATCGCAATATCGTTTATTTTTTTTATTTTATATCTAATGTACACTGCAATGGCCGATCAAAATACTGTATATATGTTCTTTTGTTATAAGGTGAAATAACAACCAATAAGAATTCATCTTTTAAGACTTATTTCCAAAAAGCTGGATTGTTATTGGTCGTTATTTACAAAGCTTTATGAATAATAATAATATTATTATTATTATTATTATTATTATTATTATTATTATTATTATTATTATTATTATTATTATTATTATTATTATTATTATTATTATTATTATTATATTATTATTATTATTATTATTATTATTATTATTATTATTATTATTATTTTTATATTTTTAAAACGATTTGTAAGGATACTACGTATTAAAATATATATATATAAATGATTTTATATATATATAAACAAATATTTTATTGAATTTGTGAAGGTGTGGAGTTCAATATCTTCAACTTAAGTAAGTTTTTTTATTCTGACGGAAAATAAAGATTGTTATTTCTTAAGAAATACTACGATTTTAGAAGAAATACCAATTTTGCGTTCTTTGTAAATGTAAGGTATATGTTTGTCTTTCTAAAATAATTGATAAATATATATATGTAATGCAGTTTTACATGTAATTGGTTAAGAGAGCGTAATCTAAATTACTGGATTCCATATAAATATTAAAAATAAGAATATTTTTCATCTTTTTGCTTTCATTGTCTTCCACTCAAGTTGTATATAGTTGGTACCTGTGATTGCCTTACATATCTCGATCGATTTTTATTATGTGTTTAGCTTGTATATTGTGTAACCAAGTAGTGTTTATTCTTTGTTTTATTGCAAAGTGTATGTAATATTTATTTTAAATTAAATGTGGTGATTTAATTCCAGTGTATAAAATATTGCAGTTTATTTATTGTAAAGATAAAGGTCATTGTGTTTGTGCTCTTAAAGCATTTGTGATTATATTATATTTTCTTATGTGCACTAAAATATCAAAGTGTCGTCTGTTGTATTGCATTCGTAGATGCATTGCTGTGGATAGTTGCTAGATAGTACTGGCAGGTAAGAGTGTATTTTACAACAATTTATTTTATGAAGTTTCGCAATTAATATTTTCGTGGTAATAAATATAAAACGTTTACAAGTTTAAATATTTATTTGTTAACATATGTTTAAATGTTTTAGTCACGATTTTTGTTTGCAACAAAAGAATTACTTATTTACTAATTGGCAACTCATATGCACTAGAGTAACTGTAAATGTATCAGCTGTTCTTGTAATTTTTGTCCACACAAATAAATCGATGTTTGCATTATATTTCAAATTTGATTAATTTTCAAGTTAAGTTTAAAGTTCACTTATCAAATCATCCAGTCTGTATATTTTTGTTAAGATATTTTATTATATTCTTGAACATAAATATTTATATATTTTTATATATATATATTTATGGGCGAGGATTTATATAAATTTGGTATTAGATTCTTTTTGTATTGTTTAACATTTGTTTGCACATACTCATTGATGCACATATAAATGTATATATTGCATGTACATTTATATGGACATTGATCTGTATGCTAAAGAAGATAAAATATATATATATATATATATATATATATATATATATATATATATATATATATATATATATATATATATATATATATATATATATATATATATATATATATATATATATATATATATATATATATATATATATATATTTATATTTAGTAATTGCAGTTCTAGATATCTGTTGTAGCATCTACGGACATCTAACTATATGTACATGGATGTGTAAAACTTAGTTTGTAAGATAAGTTTACATCCATCTTTATTGTGCCATTTTAAACTTATTCCAGTAGTTTTCTTGAGTGTTTCCAAAAGTAATTTATTTTATTGTTGATTTAAATATTCAAGCAGCAATTATTTTAGGTCTCAAAGACGTTGATTTCATGGTCAAAGTATTGATCATAAAGCAGGTAAATTCTTTGATAACGAATAATATTGACTGGACGGTTCACATATAAGGTAACGAACCCGTTCAAACCGTTGTTTCACTTGAAGGATCTTCTGGGAGATAAGTTGGTGAGTTTGTAAGTATAAAGTTGCAGTGTAGTGTTGCACAGGCCGGTGACTCATTCAACAGGATATTTAGATACTGCTACAATATAGGTTTGAGAATCTTAGTAAGTGATAGTTGGTTGGATTGTCAAGGGGGCCTGGCCAAGGGATCGTTTATTAGTTTGCAGAGTAAGTTTTTTGACATTTAATTTAATAACTTTTCAACCAGCACCATTACAGTAATGTTTATCATTTATAAAAATTTTATTATTTATTAATGATTTCAAAATTATATTTAGATTTATTTCGGTTTCTTGTAAGTAAACAA
>JABUQX010019119.1:37500-46810 GCA_015478945.1 Trachelipus rathkii
TATAGAAAAGAGATAAAGAACCAACATCGCGCCGCAAAGGGTCAAGTGAACTAGAAAATACAGGACAGTTTATAAGTCTTTTAGCCTTTGACTCGACCCTTCCAAAAGCGGGTGAAACCTTAATCCCCAGATATGAGAGGCAGTACTCATTTACTAAGGCGGATGAGACGCCTTGTGATAACTGGAGTAAATGTGAAGAGGAAAAAAAGTCTCGCAGTCTAAACAGAACTCCCAGTTTCTTTAGGCCGCCCTAGCAAACCATTGTGATGTGAGGTTTCAAGACATTTTTTTGTTTATGTTAAGGCAGAGGTTTAAATATTGTCAACAGGAGAGACGAGAAAACCGTCGAAAGGTCGAAAGAGATAGGAAGTTAGAAGGTGTCTTAGAGAAGGAGATTTGTAGAAGTTGGGTTTTAAAGAATTAAATTTCACAAGGTGAGACGACCCCACCCGGAATTCTATCCAGATTCAGCGAGAATGGAATCGAAAAGATTAAAGACGAGAGGCATTCTAGAAGTAAAAGAAGGAGCGGAATTGAAATGAGTTGAAGAAGGGTCGAGTCATCGGGCATATGAGTGGAATATAGTTAGATGTGCAGGTGAGAGATCAATAATGAAAAGCAGGAATAAAGTAGGAGATAAAAGAACCCTGGAGGAACACCACTATTGCAGAAAAGGAAGAAGAGTCGCGCATCAACAACAAGCCGATATTGAGCGATTGGAAAGAAAGCTAGACATAAAGTAAGCAAAGAGAAGGAGTTAGTTAGAAGGAGGGGGAGCTTGAGAGCAGTGACGCGCGTGCCATACCGGTCAAATGCTTTGGATATGTCAAGCGCCCCAGCAAGTTTCCGTAATTCTGAGGGTGAAAACATAACTGTTAGATAGGACAAGTAATCTTCACGCAGTAGACTCAGCGCCGAAGCGTACTGGGATTCGGAAAGAAGGGAATGAGATTCCAGATGGTCTAAGAATGAGAGTTGAGAAGGGTTTCAAAGATCTTAGATATAATTACAGGTAGAGCTATAGGGCGATAGTTAGAAGGATCAAAGCGGCTTCCTTTTTCGGATAGTTTGGACATATGCGCGCTCACAGGAGGGAAAGTGCTAGTTTGAGGCATAGAGAATATGTTGAACGGAGGAGGGGCCAGCACGGAAGCACACTCCCTCAAACCTTGGGAGGAATGCCATCCGGGCACCGCCTTCTAACGTTCATAGATTTCAGGAGCCCATGCACCCGATCAAATGTAATCTCAGGCAAAGGCATAAGACACCTGAGAAGAGAAGGAGGAGGGAGAGGAATACCAGAATCGGCCAAGGTTGAGTTAGAGGAAAATAGGAGGCCGAAGGATTGGCTTGTCAATTGGAGAGTTAGCAACAGAACCATCAGATCGAATTAGAGGAGGAAAGGTAGATTTTAAGAAGTTGTTGATGTTTTTGCAAGAGGCCAGAAGATTTATCAGTAGGAGAACCAAGAGGTTAGCGCATTTTCGTTTGATGAAAGTCCGCTTTTCTCGTCGAAGAGTATCTCTGCAACGATTTCTAGCTGAAATGAAAATTAGCGAGAGTGATAGGAGAAGAGAATTTTTCCACCCCCGATACGCATTGTCTCTAGCCTGAATGGCCAGAGAACAAGTACGATCGAACATGGATTATGAGGAGAGAAAGATTTAGTCGAAGAAGAATGAACTGCCTCATCCATCACGATCTACAGGCTCCAACTTGTCGGCAGAAGCCGAAGCGTCACAAGAAAAAGCAGTCATTCCAATTTAGTTAGCGTAGAAGCAGCGAAAGCCCCCAATCGGCCCGATCAAAGTGCCAGAAGAACGCCAGGGCAGGATGGAGCTGTTTGAGAAAAGTAATTAAAATTAAGAGATATAAGGTTGTTGTCAGTTTTACCAATAGGAGCGAAGGTGGTGTATTTTATAAAGAGAAGGACTAGTGGTGAAACCAATAGGTCAAGTGTGTTCAAAAATTGGTTAGGACGATCGGTATGTGTGTTGGTTCTTTATTAGTTTGCTCAGATGTTAATGCTGATGATTCGGCCTCTCCCCCACCTAAATCAGTAATGAGAGGATCCAACTATTCAGTGTTGTGTAATTGCATCCCTAGATAAGGACCTTCAGTATTTTGGATGAGAAAGATATAAACAGTCTGTGAGAAGTAAGTAAGATATTCAAAAAGGCTGAAAATCTGGTTTCTGTTAGGAGAACAGTAGAAGAAGCACAAGATTATTGTAGAAGGAAGAAAGATTTTTAGTCACAGAACATCGAAAATTTAGGTGGATTTGAGATTCACGAGAACGTGTTACAGTGAGTGTTAATGTTAATCATAGGCACATTACTCCCACCTTAGACGGAATTATGAATAAGTTATAGTTGGATACGTTTACACGAGTTAGAGGATGAATTCTTAGCCAGCTGAGTCTCAGAACAAGACAAAGATTAGGGCTGAGTTAGAGAGGGTGGTATTCAACGGAAGCAGAGTTAGAATTTTAAGGCCACGGACTGTTTGGTGAAGTCAATAGAAGGCCGCATACTTATGCTAAATCTAACCATCTCAACATACACACACACAACACACACACCACACAAACACACACACACACACACACACACACACACCGCACGCACGCACGCACACACACAAACAAGAACAAAATCAAAAACAAAAGGAAAAATCAAGATAAAATTCATCAAACGCTAAAACCTAAGTTAAAAAGTTTAATGTGCTAAAATTAATTAAAATCAGATTTTGTATAATAATAAAAAAAATAAAACTCAAACTTACGTAACCTTTCCCAGTTTACCCTACTTAAGTTAGATAGGAAAATATGCTGCCAGTTGACCTCAGTAGTAGGAAGGGCTTATTGCACGAAAATGACCGCGACCTTTTTTGACCTTTTTTGACCGCGACCTTTTTTGAGCTCGAATTTTTACCTGGCCTTGACCTTTTTGGGCCTTTACCTTTTTGGGCCTTGACCTTTTTTCCGACCAACCCTTTGGTCTTCCATGGGTCATTTTTGGCCCAAATTTTTACCTGCCCTTGTCCTTTTAGGGGAAGTCGATTTTTTGAGAACCCTAATTTTTTGAGAACCCTAATTTTTTGAGAACCCTAATTTTTTGAGAACCCAAATTTTTTGAGAACCCAAATTTTTTGAGAACCCAAATTTTTTGGCAACCCTAATTTTTTGGCAACCCTAATTTTTTGGCAACCCTAATTTTTGGCAACCCTTCGAAGAAGGGTTGCGCCAAACGGTTGCGTAAGCAACCGTTGTACGTATTGCCCCCCTATTTTACGCCCCCCTAATTTTTTCGACCATGGGTCAATTTTTGCCCACGGTAATTTTTGGCTACCCTTTGATCTTCCGTGGGTCATTTTTGGCACGTTCTTTTTGGCTACCCTTTGGTCTTCCATGGGTCAATTTTTTGCAGGGTAAATTTTTGAATCTTCCCTTTAAGGACTTTAGCCTATTTTTTGATTGTTTAACTTTTTTTGTCTTCGCCTTTGCTCCAAAAGCTTCACAGATACATGGGTCAATTTTGACCACGGTAATTTTTTGTCTTCATGGTCAATTTTGACCCAGGTAATTTTTATTGTCTTCCTTTAGGGCTTAGCCTTTTTTGATGTCTTAACCTTGTTGACATGATATTAGGCCTTGACCTTGCATATCATGGGTCATTTTGGGCCCACGCAAATTTTCTGGCCACTGTGCCCCACCCGTTACATATTTCGTTCCTAACTTGAACGTATGTATGGATCTATCCTAACTTGAACACTACACAAACACACACTACACACACACACACACACACGCATCACTATACACTTATACACACAATATCACTATGAACTTACACTGCACCATAGATACTTGCACTTACATTTACACTTATTCACACGTACAAACACACGACTCGACCAACGCTTTGGTCTTCCATGGGTCAATTTTGGCCCACCTAATTTTTGGCCATCCCTAATTTTTGACACCCTAATTTTTCGCCAACGCCTTTTTGTATTCTACGGTACAATATTTATGCCTCAGCATGTATTGATGCCCAACTTTGATGGCCTAACTTTTAATGGTTCCATCACGCAGGAGTTTCTAGTGATGTTCTATTAGTGTTCTATGAGTATTAGATGATTGCCAGGTGAGTGCCAGGTGAGTGCAGTGAGTGCCAATGAGTGCCAATGAGTGCAAGTGAGTGCCAATGAGTAAGTGAGTGCCACAAAGTGCCAAGTGAGTGCCACATAGTGCAACTGAGCCACATTTTTCAAGCCTTTTCTAGCCTCCCCGGAGCCTAGAATAGACCTAATAATGAGTATCTACCCTAGGATATAGGTATGAGGAATCGAATGGGTGTACATTACAAGTTGCGCTAGAAATGCTTGCCTACATGAGTTAGTATTTTTCTAACACTATACACGACTGAATTATATCTAAAGAGCTACACATTTGAGACAGGGACCGCAAACGTTTCAGAGTCGCGTCCCGAGGTCAGCCCCACGCGAACCGCCGCGCGTGCGCTTTAGGCGCAAAATATTACCGCGCCGCGTGCGCCCGCAGGCGAAATATTTCCGCGTAATCCCACCGCCGCGTGCGCCCGAAGGCGCATATCCCGCGTACCGTCGCCGCGTTGCGCCCGCAGGCTTCAAATTCCGCGTGAACGAAAAATATGATGTCAATGTAAACTATTCAAAGAATTTCGTTTCAAATATACTATGAGTCATTCATTTTTCACTACAATTGTACGAAATTTTATTAAAAACTATAAAATAACCTTAAAGCAGTAAAATCAGTAAATCAGTAAGGTTTATATAACACCTAGGGGATTAGTATTCTTTTGTTTTACTGCTTTAACTGCTTTAACTCTCGCTTTACTGCCTTTAACTTCTCTGCTTTACTGCTTTCAACTCTTGCTATTACTGCTTTAACTCATATACATTAACATACCTTAAAGCAGTAAATCAGTACATCAATAGAGTTACCTAAAACCTAGGGGATTAGTATGCTTTTGTTTACTGCTTTAACTGCTTTAACTCATATGCCTTTACTGTTTTAACTTTCTGCTTTACTGCTTTAACTTTCTGCTTTACTGCTTTAACTTTCTGCTTTACTGCTTTAACTCACTGCTTTACTGTTTTAACTCATATATTTATTAACATTATGTTTTCTTTTATATTTTTTATTTTTGTTTTATTACTTTTTATTTATTATTTCTATTTTTATTTTTGTTTTAATTTGTAATGTAAGAATAAAAACACACAGAAGTTTCTGTTATATAAACATTTTATTTTAATAAAATTGTACGAAATTTTATTAAAAACCTTTTTATATATACGAGTTTTAAGGGAAGTAAAATCGCGTTTTTTTCATTTTAAAGCATTTATTACATAATCAGAAACTATAAAATCATTGACATACAAATTTTTAGCATCAAATATATTTACAAGTTTTTTAAAACATACATTATTTAAAAAACATATAATGAAATAAATACAATAGACTCCACATAAATTGGAATATAAGGGTTGAACAGGGTAAGACATAGTTTTTACACAGCTTACATTATTATATTTTAAAAATAAGGTAATATAATGATTATTCAATATAAATTTTAAATTCAAAGAATCAATTATGTGAACAGTATCGTTTTTTGCTCTATAAACGGAAATCCAATGTCCTGTTGAGGTGATGTGACGAGGCGATGTATTGAATATGAAGCAGGTATCCTTCTCCAACTTTACAGAGATTATTTCGTTAATAGCAACACTCCTAAAAAGTGGGGTTCATTTTTAAACACCGATTTTATTTCCTCTTCATTCATCTTTAATAATTCAAAAGTACGTTGCGTACTCGGTCAATTTCAATGAGTTGAGGATGCTCAAGATAGACCACTACAGTGATGGGTGATTGTAGACTCGATCCAAAAGAGAGACTTAGTCCTAGGGTACCCTTTCTCAAAATGTTTAAATGATAGGCGTTACAAGCTGAAAGGTATGCGTAAGATATAGGCGTATAAATTACTTATTCTTTGCGTATTCTTCAAGATTTCAGCCTGTCCCATATCATTACATGATACAGTTTGGCTATTACGTCGTAAAAAGGCGAGTAACAGAGAGATAGGTCTCGTTGTATAACATTATAATCGACCGTGAGGCAGTCCATTCACAGTAAACTGATACCCTAAGGCGAGGTGTGGAATTTATAGGGTGAGACTTTTTATAATTCCCTGAGTAGGATTCATGTTCCACAATCCCAATTATTACTTTCTGTGGTAAATTTCCGTTCACAATGTTAGGGATATTGATACTCGATTATCCTTGAGTAAAATTAAATATCTTGGTTTCAACTCTCTTAATAGGGTACTTTGCTGTAGTATTCAAAAGCGAATTTTCAATTTCCAAATGACGCTGTGGTGATAATTTCACTTTTCTGACATAGAGATAAGCCTCCAACAGTTTGAAAACAGGTTCTGGACATACAGCTGTAGCAGCAGGTTTACTTTTTATTTTAAGAGCAAATTTAGGATTTGAACGTGATAAAATGATTCTAGTATCTACAGATGGTAGAATGAGTCTTTCTTGAGAGAAGATATCGCATTTAATCGACCGTAAAATTATAAGTATTATTTTATGACTTTGCTGCTTTCATCTATTATATGTGCAGCTTCATCTTTGAAACTGTAAAAACCACATGATTTGAGATGAGATTGTTTAGCATCGTCTGAATAATTTAACAAATGTTCTATATAGCTTCTATAAGGATAATTAGCCGCTGATGCACCTAGTGAAGTTCCGTTAAGATAGACTTCAACCTGGTTGAAACATGTATACAGGAAATTTGATTCTGTATATACTATATGGTCATCACCCGTAGGAAGATCTGTACCATCAGGTTTTGTCAATTTCGTTTTTACATATAAAAACACATTAGAAGGGTCTAGGTATTGATCAGAAGTGCCTGGAATATTGAACTCTAGAGGAACATCTGTATTGGTAATTGAATGTAGAGGATTAATACTGATAAAGTTGGACTCGCTAACGCTAATCTGTGTAGGGTTCATTGAGAAGAGATCCAATTCACTCTTACAACAATCAGGACTAGAAGGATGAAGGAAATGCATCTTGCATGTGCGAACTCTGGACGTATAATGAACATTTTCATGAAAAACCTTACTTATATACACACATCGTATAAAAGTTATCAGTTAGTAATTAAATAGCAAATACATCAATACATTTTTTCTTTAGAGGTTTTTTCCGCTTAGTCTTTTTCTTTATGACAATCTTCTTGATCCCTCGACCTTGTCCTGACATTTTACGTCTTATTTTATGCTTAACATCATCCAACATCTCATCTGAAAATCGGCAATACGTCTTTTTAATGCTGTACGATGATTATTTCCTGCAGCAATATCTTGAATAGTATGCAAACTGTTCTTAATAGCTTTTTTAGCCTATATGTTCCCCGCCTTTCCTGAGCAGAGGCCTTGCACTTCTCCATAGCTTGGCAAATCCACCAAGGCCATAACCCCTCTGCATTTTTGTTCCCCTGAATACCCTTTCTTCGTCCATTATTACAGGAGTATCTTTCTTATACTATCTTTACACTGTGAGAGTATGTTAATGAATGAAAAATATATCTGACTACACCTCTTATATATTCCATTATGCTGTAATTACTGCATCTGTTTCTTTCTAATATGAACTTTGCATAACAATGCACCGTATGTAAAGGGAAAAGGATTTCCTTCTACATCTTTTATATGCACGCGCACAGAGTCAAAATTTGATCTATTCAGAGGTAGATAATGAACATTAGGGAATGTTATAACTTTACTCTCTTTGGGAAAATATACTACTCTTAATAAAGGAGCTTTAGTATTACCTACATATTGATGATCAATTATATTTGTATATACATAAGCCATACCTGGATGATTGAGCATCTCGGATGGGGTACATGTATAATGCAGTACTCGATCTGCTTCATCTTTTAGTTCATGTGGAGTCATGCGGTTATTCTCCACAGATAGTATAACCCTCTTCAACATAGTAGGGATATCATGAAGTATATCCAACTCAGCATCACGTCTACGAATATGTTTACGCTGCCATGGTGATCGTTCGAGAAAAAACATGTCCCGGTCTCGTAGGTTTACATTTACTTTTGAACTTAAAGATATTATTACTTTATCTTCATAGGTACGCATTTCAGTTTTGTATACCAAGCAGGCACCGATTTAAAATATGACCTCCGCAAAGTAAATTCTTCAAAGAAGTATTCTTTTGTAGCAAATGTTGTCGTATTCATCTTTTTGGCAATTGTAGTCCTTTTCAGATACCGAGTATCTTCCACTTGTAATATAGTTTCAACACATTCTACACTTCTGTACACCACCATCCAGAATAGATTGTGAGGTAAATTTTCTATGTCCGTATTTAATATCATTTCACATAATCCTACTTCGTATGCCTCTCTTTCAAGCTGTATAGGATTCATTAGCACAGTTGTAAAATCCGAGAGTTTATTATCAGGATGTAAATCCAAGGAGGCTGAAGAAGGCAGAGTTATATAAAGGTGATCTACACTCTCCATGATTATAATGACAACTGATTAATGATTCTTAACTTCACTTGATTAATGATTCTTAACTTCACTTGCTTTTATATAAGTATTAAACTTGGCAGGATATCCCCTCCATTTCACAAGTAATTGCTTATTTTTTCCTTTACCTCTCGTAGCTAATATTTTTTCAATTTTATATTCATGAGTTACAGGATTG
Source organism: Trachelipus rathkii (assembly GCA_015478945.1). Taxonomy (NCBI): domain Eukaryota; kingdom Metazoa; phylum Arthropoda; class Malacostraca; order Isopoda; family Trachelipodidae; genus Trachelipus; species Trachelipus rathkii. The sequence continues at coordinate 46,284 of JABUQX010019119.1, forward strand.
AACCTTACTTTTTGTATTTCCTGTTTATAAAATCCGCCTTTTATTTTTTCACCATTTAAATCTTCCAGATAATATAACTTTAAACTATCACGACTGAATGGTCTTGTGGACTTTAAAAACTTCCGTAGTCCAACCGGATTCATATCCTTTTCTAAACCTTTCTTCTGTTCGAGAAACTCTTACATAATCGTTTACCTTTATTCCTGAATTATCTTTTATTTTGTTTTCTTTTTCACCCATATACGCCATACGTCCTCTAGTTTATGACACTCTAAGGAAGTTGAACTTTAATAGTTCTATGGTAAGACGCTGTTATAAGATAGCGCAGATGTGCCGTATATAATATATTTAAAAGTATTCATTTTAGTAAAATACCTATGCATGCGTTCTTAATAGTACGTTGGACTCTTTCAACTATTGCGCTTTGTTTACGGAAAATGTATTGTAATAGCTTATACCATACTCCCAGAGCATGAAACTCTCGACCCTTGAATTCCATTCCTAAATCTGTCCAAAATGATTTAGGT
>JABUQX010019120.1:0-15000 GCA_015478945.1 Trachelipus rathkii
CAAACCTGACACATCTTAAGGAAGAATAAACTGCTAACATTAAAGTTCCATATCCCACCTTACTAACAGTAAAGTAACTAACATAACCTCCAAAAACGTAACTTATTCATACTTGGTCAAGCATGTCTCTAACATAATCAATGTTAATTTTACATTAACATGGTAATATTGTAACAAAAATTTACATATAACCTTGTGTAATGTATCATACAGCACCAGCGAAAATATGCTAACATAACAAAGTTTTCCCATTAATAAACCACCGTAACATGGCCGGAACTAAGAATATAATATTTACGACAACTGACACATTTTAAGCAAGAATAAACTGCTAAAATTAACAAAGGTCCAAACTTATAAACAGTAAAAGTAACTAACAAGGATCACAAAAACATAATCCCTTCGTACTTTATCAAACATATCTCCAAAACATAACAATGTTACTTTTACATTAACATAGTTAATATTTAACCAAAAAATTTAGCATATATAACCTAGACCTAAAACCAGCATAATCCTATGGGTAAAAGACAAACAAAGTTAAGTTTTTATTCTTTGTAAAGCTAAACTATGAACATCACATACTTAACATACACAACGGCTGCACGAATAAACAGCCAGCCCCAACATCTAAACAACAAAGCGTACATAAGAGGGACAGTAAAACAAGTTTTCAGGTGTAATAACATATAATTTTCAATAAAAAAGAACATTAAATAAATAAATACATTCAAACATTTAAGGTTTTTATTTAAAGTATATTAATCATCTAATCAGGGAGACATAGGATTCTGTATAAATTGCGCAAGTTCTATATGTTTCTTCCAGAGATTCAAACACCCTCCGATAGGATGTAAGCGATAAATAACAACGCTGCGGACTAAACCATTTCTTCTGCATATTTTCGGTTCAAACGACTCACTCGCTCAAAGCCAGATTAGAGTAAACGTATCCTGGGCTGATAGTTTATTAAGGCATTTCTGTAATACTGCATTATTACGGGAACCCACATGTTTTCGGTGTAAATATCGTGATTAACCATGAGCTTATGAATTAGTCCTCGAGTAGTCAACAGAACTTTAAGATGACCTTTAAATCGTTTTTCATATCAAACAAAGCTGTTATATTTTCAGATGACTGAACAGTGAAACCTATACACGTACGCATGAATGTGACAGTATCATTGGGTTTCCAATAGTTGCGTACATCAATACTTTTTAACATTATCAGATGCAGTGAAAGCAACATCTATTCTATGTATGGCCTCTCAAGCTGTCAGACCCTTTTCTGATTCAGCAGGATGCGAATGTCCTCATGATCACATCTCAGTCTTCAACCCAAGCTTCAACGCTGTGCGATAATCTTGAAGAATTCTTCAACCGACATGATTAAAGGTCTATTACTTGCCTCCAATTGGAATACAGGTAATATATTGCTTTCCATTCGTTTTACGAAAAATGTAAATGACACATCGTTGGGTATTAAGAAGGTCCTCGTAAAGATATCAACATTCGTAGGAGCAGAATGATAGGTCATCATACCAACACAACGAAAAATGTCTTACTGACGAAATTCGGTTGTATAAACAGATCTAAAAGGTAATGAGATTCTTTCTTTCAACCATCAGAAGAAAGTAAACAAGAATCGACGTACGAACGAACCATATATTTCAAAAGGGTATATAATTCTCGTTAGACACAAACAACAACAACAATAACATAGTACAAAAATAAGCTCTTTATATACTAACAAAGAATATATGCTAACGTAACATTGTTTTTCACATTAATAAAGCTAACCATAGCATTACCAGCACTAAGAATATAATGTACATGACAAAACCTAACACACACTTACGTGCGAATAACCTTACTAACAATTAACAAAGTTCATACTTAACAAAATAAATGTACCGTAACGCACCGTACAAACGTAAGCCTATTCACACCTTTTTCGCAGCATATCTCTACATAATCAATGTTAATTTACATTAACACTATTGATTTTTTACGTCGTATTTCGAGTATCATTTCGGTAAACATAGCACAAAATGAGTTCTTATATACTAAACCACGAATATATGTTAACGTAACAACGTTTTTTACATTAATAAAGCTAACATAACATAACCTGAAACTAAGAATATAATGTACAATGACAAACCTAACACAGCCATACGTACGAATAAAAATACTAACATTACAACTTCCCGCATTAACAACAGTAAAGTACCTAACACTATCGTACAAAACGTAACCTATTCACTACTTTTTCAAGCATATCTATAACATATCAATGTTAATTTACATTAACATCGTAACATTTAACAAAAGTTTTAGCATAAACATGTCTAATCATCATAACTGACAAAGAATATACATGCTGACGTAAACAAATGTTTTAACATCAACTTCGTAACATTTTACAAAAATTCATCATCACCTCGCCTAAAATATAATAAATCCCCCATCGAATAATTTGCACCACATAACAAAGTTTAACCCAAACATAACAAAAAATAACAAAATTTTTTCCTGACATAGCATAAAAATAAGTATCTTTGAATAAAAAATCACAGTAAAGCGTAATAGTTTACTGATTTTAAAAGCAGTAAATCAGAATATCAGTAAATCAAACTCACCCATCCTCGCAGTCCCTACCCCATCCGGCCAACCCCGGCTGTGATTCTATTGAACTATTAATTCAGTCATATTTCGAGTATCATTTGGATAAACATAACGATAAAAATAAGTTCTTTATATACTGACCTAGGAATATATGCTTAACCAACAAAGTTTAGCATCAATAAAGCTATACATATATGAACCGCAACTAGGAATAAAATGTACAAATGCAAACCTAACTTACCTCGCGTATGAATAATCAGCTAAGATCACTGAAAATTCCCTACTTTTCAAATAGGTAAAGTGGCTAACAGGTCATACAATACTCCATATGTTCCCCACTTTTCGCTCATATCAACAACAGGTAAAGCCATATTATCTAACAAATCCCTTAACAAGTGACCAATCTATCAAGATACCATCATCTTGCTATGAATTGACACTAACTTCATCAAAGTGTCACTCGTTTTCGAGTCTAACATCATTTGACCTATGAATAAACGTAAGACAATTGCAAAATTCTATGGACAAACCTAACATTACTCATCAAAAAACTTACCTAGGCTCACGTTTCTTACACATACATCGTCAGTTAAGCACCGTAATATTCTTACAGAAACTCACATTCCTAACAATCATGTTATTTCCACATTGTCATAGTATAATTTTAACATAACGTCTACTTACGAATAAACGTTTCATCACCAAGAGTATCTAAGAACACAATTACCTTCCGAGAGAACCCAGGGGGATGGCGCCCCATGAAAGGGTGTGAATCCTGCGAGGGGGATCACCTCGAGGGTGTAAGCGGGTTTTGGCCAGCCCGAATGGCTGAGGCCTTACCCCTCCTTCGGAAGGGGTAATGCCCGTTTACACCCCTTCGGGGTGATCCCCTCGCAGGATTCACACACTTTCATGGGGCGCATCCCCTGGGTTTTCTCTCGGAAGCGTAATGTGTTGCCTTTAAGATACTCTTGTTGATGAAACTGTTTATTTCGTAAGTTAGGTATCAGTTATGTTAAATATTACTAATGACATGTGGGAAATAACACTGATTTGTTAGAGAAATGTTGAGTTTTTGTAAGATATTAACTGTGTTACTGACGATGATGTGTTAGAAACGTGAGCCTAGGTTTAAGTTTTTGTTGACGTAACTGTTAGGTTTGTCCTACGAATTTGTAGGATAATGTTCGGCGTGACGGTGTTTATCATAGGTAAATTGATGTTATCTATTCTCGACACGAGTGACACTTTGATGAGGATAGTTCAATTCATAGTTCAAGATGATGGTATTTTTGATAGATTGGTCACTTTGTTAGGGATTTTGTTAGATAATATGGCTTTTACCTGTTGCTGATTATGAGTGAAAAGTGGGAACATATCGAGTATTGTATGACTTGTTAGCCATTTACCTTTGAAAAGTAGGGAACTTTTCAGGATCTTAGCTGATTATTCATACGGCGAGGTTATGTTAGGTTTGGCATTTTGTCTTATATTCCTAGTTGGGGTTATGAATATGTTAGCTTTATTCTGAATGCTAAAGAACTTTGTTGGTTGATCATATATTCGTAGGTCAGTATATAAACGAACTTATTTTTATGTTATGTTTATCAAAATGATACTCGAAATATGACTTTGAATCAATAGTTCAATAGATCACAGCCGGGTGGGATGGGTAGGGGACTGGCTGAGGAGGGTAGTTTTGATTTACTGATTTACGATTTACTGCTTTAATCAGTATAACTATTACGCTTTACTGTGATATTTTTATTCAAAGAACTTATTTTTTATGCTAAATGTCAAGCGATAAAATTTTATTTTGTTATGTTTGTTAAAACTTTTTGTTATGTTTGCAATTATTCGATGGGGATTATGATATTTTAGCCGAGGTTAATGAATGACTTTTTTTGTTAAATGTTACGAAGTTGATGTAAAACATTTTGTTACGTCAGCATCTATATTCTTGTCAGTATGAAATGATTAGACGGTTTATGCTAAACTTTCTGTTAAATGTTACGATGTTTAATGTAAAATTAACATTGATATGTTAGAGATATTCCTTGAAAAAGTGTGAATAAATTATAAGTTTTGTACGAAGTGTTAGGTCTTTACTGTTGTTAAGTGCGGAAGTTTGTTAATGTTAGTAGTTTATTCGTACGTCTGGTGTGTTCGGTTTGGTCATTGTACATTATATTCTTCGTTCAGGTTATGTTTGTTAGCTTTATTAATGTAAAACGTTGTTACGTTAGGCATATATTCGATGGTTAGTATATAAAGAACTCAATTTGTGCTATGTTTACTCCGAAATGATACCGAAACGATACGACGTGAAATCAATAGTGGTTAATGTAAAATTAATATTGGATATGTTAGAGATATGCTGGAAAAAATGTGGTGAATAGGTTACGTTTTGTTAGTTATGTTAGTACTTTACTGTTGTTAAGTATGGAACTTTGTTTAATGTTAGTAGTTTATTCCGCAAGCCTAAGGTGTGTTAGGTTTTGTCATTGTACAATATATTCTAGTTCAGGTAACGATATGTTAGCTTTATAATGTGAAAACAATGTTACGTTAGCATATATTCTTTGGTTAGTAATATACAAGAGCTATTTTTGTAGCTGTTATTGATGTTTGTTGTTGTTCGTCTAACGAGAATGATATACCCTTTGACTGATATGGTTCGTTCGTACGTCGTATTCTTGTTTACTTTCTTCTGATTGTTGAAGAAAGAATCTCAATTACTTTTAGATCTGTTTATAGCAAAGATTTTGTCAGTAACGACATTTTTCGTTTTGGTTGGTATGATGACTCTCTCATTCTGCTCCTCCGAATGTCCTCTTTACGGAGGAACTTCGTTATTCCCAACGATGTGTCAATTACATTTTTTCGTAAAACGAATGTTTAAAGCAATATATTACCTGTATTCCAATTGGAGGTGCAAGTAATAGACCTTTAATCATGTCGGTTGAAGAATTCTTCAAGATTATCGACAGCGTTGAAGCTTGGGTGAAGACTGAGTATGTGTCATCTGAGACATCGTCTCCTGCTGAAATCAGAGGTGACAGCTTGAGAGGCTATAATAGAATAGATGTTGCTTTCACTGCATCTGATAATGTTAAAAGTATTGATGTACGCAACTATTGGAAACCCAATGATACTGTCACATTCATGCGTACGTGTATAGGTTTTTAACTGTTCAGTCATCTGAAAAACTATAAGCTTTGTTTGATATGAAACAGGATTTAAAGCTCATCTTAAAGATGTTTGACATACTCGAGGACTTAATTCATATAGCTCATGGTGGTAATCTACGATATTTACACCGAAACCATGTGGTTTCCCGTTATAATGCAGTATACAGAAATGCCTTAATAACTATCAGCCAGGATACGCTTCTCTCTGGCTTGAGCGAGTGAGTGCTGTTGAAACCGAAATATGCAGAACAATGGTTTAAGTGCCGCAGGTTGTATTTTGCTTACATCTATCGGATCGGTGTTTTGGAATCTCTGAGAAACTATAGACTTGCTCAATTTTCAGCAGAATTTAATATGTCTCCCTGATTAGTGGATTAATAATTTAAAATTAAAACTTTATGTTTGAATGTATTTATTTATTTAATGTTCTTTTTATTGAAAATTATATGTTATACACCTGAAAACTTGTTTTACTGTCCCCCCTTATGTACGCTTTGTTGTTTAAGATGTTGGGGCTGGCTGTTTATTCGTGCAGCCGTTGTGTGTTAAGTATGTTATGTTCATAGTTTAACTTTACAGTAGAGTGTATTATATAGAACTTAGACTCTTTGTTTTTGTTTCTTTTAAGTTCCATTAGGTATTATGCTGGTTAGGTAAGGTTATGCTAAATTTTTTGTTAAATATTACTATGTTGGAGATATGTTTGATAAAGTATGAATGGATTATGTTTTTGTGAGTCTTGTTAGTTACTTTTACTGTTGATAAGTTTGGACCTTTGTTAATGTTAGCAGTTTATTCTTGCTTAAGATGTGTCAGGTTTGTCGTAATATATTATATTCTTAGTTCCGGCCATGTTACGGTGGTTTTATTAATGTGAAAACTTTGTTATGTTAGCATACTTTCGCTGGTCTGTATGATAATTACACAAGGTTATAGTAAATTTTTGTTAAATATTACCATGTTAATGTAAAATTAACATTGTTATGTTAGAGACATGCTTGACAAAGTGTGAATAAGTTACGTTTTTGGATGTTATGTTAGTTACTTTACTGTTGTTAAGTGTGGACCTTTGTTAATGTTAGCAGTTTATTCTTGCTTAAGATGTGTCAGGTTTGTCATTGTGGGTTATATTCTTAGTTCTGGTAATGTTATGCTGGCTTTATTAATGTGAAAACTTTGTTACGTTAGAGTATACTCATTGGTCTGTATGATAATTACACAAGGTTATGGTAAATTTTTGCTAAATGTTACTGTGTCAGTGTAAGGTTAACGTTAATATGGTAGATATATGTTTGAAAAAGTGTAGTATATTTTCATTTGTATGTAATATTATTTATGCTCAGACCATAAAGAGAAAACTTTGTGTTTATGTTGACCGCTTAGTCTTGCTTAAGATGTGTTAGGTTTGTCCTTGTACATTAATTTTCCTTAGTTATGTTACGTCATGTATGCTTTAATGCTGTGAATACCTATTATGTTAGAGTATATTCGTTGATGATCAGAATAATTAACCAATGTTGTGATCAATTTTTGCTTAAATGTTAGCTGTGTCCAGTGTAAGGTTAACGATAATATGTTAGAGCTATACTTGAAAAAGTAAGAATAGGTTATGTCTTTGTATGCTATATTAGCTACTTTACGGGTGTTAAGTGTGAAACTTTGTTAACGATAACAGTTTATTCCTGTTTAAGATGTGTCAGGTTTGTCGTTGTGGGTTATATTCATAGTTCAGATGATGCTAAGTCAGCTTTAATTTTATTAATGTGAAAACTTTTGTTACCTCAGCATATATTGTTTGATCTTTGTGTATAAGAACTTGATTTTATGTTATTTTATCCCAAATGATACACGAAAATGTGACTTGAATCAATAGATCAATAGATGGGAGGTAGGGAGGATGGGGGAGGGGGAGTGGGAGGGTTGTTTGATTTACTGATTTACTGCTTTAGGGTATGTAAAAACGTGAATTTTTACGTTATAAACAAAAAGAATAAGAAAATTTATTTATTTATTTATTTATTTATTTTTTTCTTGATGGTTCTGAAACCATTTTTTCGTAAATCTTACAGACTCACTTACCTACTATAAGGACAACCAACATTGTTGTTATTACGAATGTTTAATTAAACTGACCACCGCAGTGGCTCCAGCACCGGTGTCTGTGCTACCAACTCCTCAGACTCCTCCTTCCTCATTCTTCTTCCTTCTTCCTTCCTCCTTTCCTCTTCCTCCTTCCTTTCTTCTTCCTTTCTTCTTCTTCTTCTTCTTCTTCCTCTGTTTTGCATTCAATGCATTTCTTCTTCTTTTTTCAAACTGAGCCCCCTCCCTCCTGTGGGGTCTCTAGACTCCGAAGCCGAATCCAACTCCAACTCCGTCTCCGATTCCGACTCCTCCACCCTGTCTCCAAGTTTCAGTCTTCGATCATTTTAATTTTTTTAGGGGGGCCCCCCCTTCCGGGGGGACGCAGAGGGACGTAAGCATGTCTACGATGAGCTTACATCACCAATATAACCATCCTCCAAATTTTAACCCAATACGATAACTCTAACCTCCATAGATATATATTGGACTCAGAACCGGATGTGAAGAAGCAACCTCGGCGGAAAGCAAAGTCGGAGTGCGTAAAAAAAACGATCCCTTACAGGGATCGTTTTTGACTAGATTCGATTTCGACTCAGATTCCGAATCTTCGACGTAATAATAATAATAATAACATTGGGTGTATGTGTATGCGCACGCGCACGCGCGCGTGCGCGCGCGCTCTCTCACGCGCATCGAACACCTGGTTTGATGATTAGCGTTAGGCTTAACTCAATCTCGGGTTTGGAAAGCCAAAAGGGTATAAACGCGGGCGTTAGCGGCTACGCTCTCGGGGGTGACCCCCCTCTATATACAATCCTAACAGACTTGAAATTCACAGTTTGTTGAGCTTAATCACATACATAGCTTATATTCCAAGTTTCAGACCTATAGCTCTTATACTTTTTGAGAAAAAGGTGGTAGATCGCAGATTGTCGGATCACTACTATATATATATATATATATATATATATATATATATATATAGATATAAATATATATATCGCTAATTCTCGTAGACATAATATAATATATATATATATAATATATATATATATATATATATATAATATTATATTATATTATATATATACTATTATTGTAATGAAGTACCATTGATGAATAAAGTATTTTTGAATTTTGATTTTTTTATTATTATTTGTTTTTGTTTTTTTGCACTTAACTGGTTCTTTGATATACCGCTACCGATGCGCAATCAGTAGAGCGATAGTGTCATATGTCTTAGGGCTCGGGTTCGATCCCTCTCCGGATCCTAGTAGAAAACTACCTAGAGTAATTTCTCCTAGAATGGGGCGATGTCCGTAATTCTATTTGTCGAATACGTCTTTCTTTGAGGAGTTCTCGTTAACCGCCAGTTATTCACCTTCAGATATTCTACACAATTATGAACGTAATTTATGATGTAATATATATATATATAACTATACTATATATATATTATAAATATATATATATATATAATATATATATATATATATATATATATATATATATATATATATATATATATATAATATATATTATATATATATATATATATATATATATATATATATGACGTAATTATGATGTAAAATATATGACGTAATTATGACCTAAAATATATGACGTAATTATGATGTAATATATATGACGTAATTATGATGTAATATAAGACGTAATTATGATGTAATATATATGACGTATTATGACGTATGATGTAATATATATGACGTTTTTATGATGTAATATATATGACGTAATTGACGTAATTATGATGTAATATATTTGAAGTAATTATGAAATAAGTGTTTTTAAAAAAAATGTATTTGTTGTACCTCAGCCCTTGATCTGGGTAATGATTTAATTTTACTTGTTTATTTTTTTGTAATGCAGATTAATGAGATTGTTCTAACCGAATTTTATTTAAACATTTAAAAACCTTTTTGAAATCTGAAATATTTATAGACATTTAAAAAGGATAAACTTTCATTTTAATTTCAAAGAATTTTTAATTTTAGAAAAGTCCAAAAGATCTTCAAAGAAAGGGTTAAAAAGTTATCGAAAATTTTAGCTTTAATTCTTTTTAATTCTTTGTTATAATATGAGTAAATTGTATTACGGTACTAAAATATCCCTCATTGTTCCCCTGAAAACTCCACTCTACTGCATTTCTAAGTTGGAATAAATATTTCTGACACCACATTTCCTTTTATGACGTCATTAGTTTGAAAAACATTTACAACTACCCAAAAAAATATACCCCCACTCCACCGCGCTGAATATTTAAATATTACGTAATTTAATACAGAACAATACCTCTAACCCATTAAAACTTTATATCCTAAAAAAAATAGGGACCCCAAAACCCCAGAAACTCCCTTTACACCCCCCCAGAAAAAAAAATTTTAAAATTCCTTCTCATGTTGTTAATTGGTGAATAGACTTCCATAACGAGAGATTCAATTAATTTATAGCCCTATTGGGATTTTGTAGGAAGGCAAACTTTTAATAAGAATCTTCCACCAACTTTTTAATATCATACTCCTTTCCCATCTCGGGGTTACCGGACCAATTCTCTAAATCAATATCCTTTTATGGCTGCAATGAATACTTATCATAATCCGGAAAATGACCGCAAAACTCATAATGAGGTCTTAAGGTCAATCGCTATAAGAAAGAACGGAAAGAATAAGAATTATTGGTAATAAAAGAAATAGTCTTGAAATAGTTTTTCCGATATAATACTTATATAATCAAAAGTTATATAGTAAATACTATTAAACTTACCTACAAAGAAATTGGTTTAACCTTATATAATATATATATGATATATATATATATATAATATATATATATATAATATATATATATATATAAATATATATAAATATATATATATATATATATATATATATATATATATATATATATATATATATATATATATATTATATATATACTATATAATATATAATATATATTATTAATATATATATATATAATATATAATATATAATATTATATAATATATATATCTAATATATATATATCATATATATTATATATATTACCTTTATACATATAAAATGATTCTCATTCGTTTTGCTTTTTTAATAAAATATCAGCGACTGTTCTGTTTTAACACTCTGATATTAAATTACTAAAATTTATTATCATATACCCTCATATATATTATATTATATATAATATATATATATATAGTATATATATAATATATATAATAAATATATTATACTATATATAAATATATAAAATTATATATATATATAATATATATATATATATATATATAGGAAAACCCAGTCCTGTGGGTTTTTGGGTCGGCTGTGTATGGTCGATTGTGTGTATTTGTTTATGTTGGTGTCTGTTTGAATGACTGGAACAGAGAAGATGTAGGGATGGGCGCAGGCTGGGGTTCTCTATTGATTTTGCCAACAGTCGTGCCAGAAATGCTAAACCATGAATCTGTGGAATATCACCTCGCTAGCTCTGTACCTAACATTTTATTACTGTCTGAGACCCAGCTAGACAGTTATTCTTTTTCAAATTAACTTAAAAAATCCAACTATAACTTTTTCTATAATTTCAGACTAAATGGTGGAGTCTGTGCCAATATAAACATTAACACTCCTGTAACACGTGTTGGGATCCTTTCATCTCCTATTTCGATGTTCTATGGCTTAAAATCTTTCTCCCTACTACTACCATTATTTTGTGTTTCTGCAACTGCTTTTCACCTCCTTTTTGAATATTTACTACTTCTCATGAGACGTTATTCTTCTTCTCATCAAATGCTTGAGATCCTCTATTTAGGAGATTTCAACGTACATCACACTGAGTGGTTGGGCTCCTCTCATACTGGTGCAGGAGGGAAAGAGGCCAAAACATTCATTATTCTTAACGATCTGGAACGTTAATTAAGACTACACATATATCAGATAGTCTAACAATTCCTTGGACACTCTCGATTTATGTTCACACTTACTCCTTCTCGATATAAAGTACACCATTTTCCCTCTTATCGGTAACTCTGACCACAATCTTGAGTTCCTTTATTTAAACTTTTTCTCCAGCAGCTCCACCATGCCCAAATACTTTCTGGCACTTTAATCGGGCTAATTGGGGGGATGCGTTGCGTCGTTTCTTTGCAAACTATGTTTGGAGTGAATCTTGCTTCGACTCAGAGAACGCTTCGCTCACTGCTGAAAAGGTAGGGCCGGCAATCGTCCGAGGGTAATGAGAGGTTCAATTCCACTTCAATTAAATCTTTTTCCTCTCAAAAATCCATGGTTTCGATTGAGAAGTGTTCTCCGCTCCATTCAGGAGAGAGACCTATTGCCTATGCCGACATCGGAAAGACTCTCGTTCTTTCTATCACTCTTAACCAATTTCCTTCTGCTCGGACGTTGCAGGGCTAATTTAATTCAACAGCTAAGCGCACTTTCACAAAGGAAAGTGCCGACAACCTTACTTGGCTTCCTACTGATAAAAATTTCTGGCCTCTTGCCAAAAACATCTCTAATAACGTTTGTAAATCTACTTTTCCTCACTTATTCGCTCTAACGGTTCTGTAGCTAACTCTCCTACTGAAAAAGGCTACTCTCTTCGGCCTCCTTTTTTCATCTAACTCTACCCTGGACGATTTCGGCATCCCTCCTCCTGCTTCTTTTCCTCTCAGGTTTCCTAATGCCTCTTCCCGTGATTACGCATGATCAGGTGCATGGGATTCTGAGATCAAAACTATAACTTCAGGAAGCTAGTTGGCCCGGATTGGCAATTCACCCGTTTTTTGAGGGATTGTGCTTTCTGAGCTGGCCCCTGTCCTTGTTTCAACTCTACTCTCTATGCCTTAAACTAGTACATTTCCTCAGTGCTAGAAGCGCTCATACTGTCCGCCCAATCCCGAAAAGGGCAGCGCTCTTATCCCTTCCAACTATGTCAAGCTCTGCACTTTGTAATTCTATCTAAAATCTTTGAACCTCTTCTAAACTATCTCATTTCTTGGATCAGCTGGAATCCATTCCCTTCTTTCCAAGATCATCAAGTATGGCTTTCGACGCTCGAGGTCAACCGGTGACATACTTCTCTCTAACTGATTTATGGTCTTCTGCCCTTAGGGACCATGGGGAAGTCTTGTATGGTGGCGCTCGACATATCAAAGGCTTTTGATCGAGTATGACATGCGTCACTACTCTCTAAGCTCGCTCCTTTGGTTTCCCCTCTCTTTGCTTACTCTTGTAAAGTTTTCCTCTCTGGTCGCTCCATATCCAGCACTCGTTGATGGAGCGACTTCTTCCTTCCTTTCCTTTTAATTGTGGTGTTCCTCAAGGCTCTGTTTTATCTCTAACTTTATTCTTAATTTTCATTAACTATCTCATCAGCTGTACTTCTTAACTCTGTTCACTCTTATGCCGACGACTCAAATCTCCATTCTTCCACTCATTTCAAATCTGCTCCCTCTTTTGCATCTAGAGTTGCTTCTCGTCTTCAGCTTTCGCGATTTTTCATTTTTGCGACCTTGATGGGATTCCTGTGGGGCCGGCGCAAACCTTGTGAAATTCAACTCTTGTTTGAAAACTCAACTTCTTACATCTCCCCCTCAAAAATAACTCCTACCTTTTTCTATTTTCTCGACGGTCTAACGTCTCACCTGTTGACAACATAAACATTCTTGGTCTGAACATTAAAATAAATTGACTTGGAAACCTCATATCACAACGGTTGCTAAGGTGGCCTCAAAGACGCTGGGAGTTCTGTTCAGGTTGCGGGGAATTTTTTTCTTCTGCACAGCTACTCCAGTTATATAAGGGCCTTATTCACCCTTGTTTGGAGTACTGTTCTCACAACTGGGGGGGGGGGTGTGGCTCCGGCTCCACCCTTCTATTGGATAGAGTTGAGTCTAAAGCTAAGAGACTAATAAACTGTCCCTACTTTCAAACTCCTCTTGACCCTCTATCTCTGCGACGTGACGTTGGCGCACTATCTCTTTTCTATAGGTACTACAACGGTAGATGCTCAGGGGAGTTGGCCGCTTGTATTCCACCTCAATTGCGTCGCCCTCGTAATACAAGGGTTACCATGCTCTCGCATGAATTTTGCGTGAGCATTGATAATCCCTGACTCGTTCGTTGTGGTTCCTCCTTCTTTCCAGCCACTTCTGTTCCGTGGAACTCTTGCCATCTTTGTTTTCCAACTGTATTTAATCTTCCTCTCTTTAAAACCCACGTCTGCGCTCACCTAAGAGATTTGTGTTAGGCTTGGGTTTGGGTGGGTGTTTCATGTATTTTATTTCCTTCCCCCTCCTTGAAAAGGGCCCAGCCCTTGAAAAGCTCTAAGTAATGATTTGATGCACCCTGAGTTAAGCCTTGGTGGTCTATGGTAACAAAAGATACATAAATGTAGTTCGTGCTTTATATCAATGGTTATGAGAATGGTTCTGTTAAGGGGGTGTTTTTATGAGGTCACTTTTGATGTTTAAGAAGATTCTGGCCACAGCGATGGTGGTTGAGTGATATTTTTTGAAATCGTGGTTGCTGAAGTGTAATGGGTATATATTCCAGGTTCTATTTTAAAGTGGTTGATATATAATATATATATATATATATATATATATATATATATATATATATATATATATATATATATTATATATATATGATATATATTATTTAATATAAATATATATATATATATAATTCAGGGGCGGCTCGTGGCCTGGTTGCAGGTTTGCGCAACCACCATTTTATACAACTAGCAACTAGTGTGCAACTATTTATTATTTTTTATTCTTTAATTTTTTTAATAGGATTAAATATTAAAGAAATAAAATTGCATCTTATAATAACACTCCAATGATTTATTATTTAACGAAAAAAAAGCGTCATCAAACATTGGTTAGTTCAAATGTCAAACCAATATGATTGTTGCAGACACTTTACAACACATGCAATATACATTTTGTACGAGAGAAATGTTTGTGAAAATATGTCAGCGTGAACGTTATACCTACAACTTGTGGTTGCAGATCAAGAACAACCGCTTGCTTTTCTTTAAATTTGTAAATACGAAACAATTTGCAA
>JABUQX010019120.1:22500-25000 GCA_015478945.1 Trachelipus rathkii
TGAACGGCTAGCAAACATGGGTGTGGTGGGGGTGATTTCTTTTTCGGAACCTATCCCGATACATGAGATAACGACTTGGTTGTTTGACCTTTCACCGGAACTCGGTAACACATTGTTCCTTGTCGGTTAACGTCGGGAAGAGTGTTATTACAGTGATCATTCGTAACTCGATGCCTCACTGTACTGAATCATCGATGAATTGGGCAAGTAAAGGTATTGCCACGTGTTTCCGAATGATGTTAAGCCGTACACACATGTACGGCACGCTACAAACACAAACATTGAGTAAACCTAAATGCGGTAACTCTACATGCGACGCGTCAACAACATTAAATAGTGTACCTTCAATCGTCCGTTACTTTGAAACGAAGCGTCATACAACATAGGTTATTAACAATAAATGTTCCCTTATCGTTTGTTCTATCAGCCCTCCGAGTTTGTCGCTGAGGTTTGAAATCCCCTATATATATATATATATATATTATATATATATTATATAATATATATATAATATATATATATATATAGTATATTATATATATATATACATCCCGCCATATGTATGTATTTATGTTGTATGTAGTGATGTAATGTAGTTTTGCTATGTATGTATATATACATACATACATACATACATACATATATATATATATATATATATATAATATAATATACATATATATATTATATTAATATATATATATAGTTATAATATATATTACATAATGATAATTATACTACATGTATATTATATGTTATAATATACATATTCTATATTATATATATATATATATATATAGTATATATATATATCTATATATATATATATATATATATATATATATATATATATATTATATAGATATATATTAATAATAATATTATATATATAATATTATATATATATAATATTATACTTATATATATATATATATATATATATATATATAATATAATATATATATATATATATATATATATAAGGCCGGGTATACTGAGCGGAGCAACAGGAGGATGTCCCATTCTTGCCCAAGCAGATTTAACAATCATTTATTGTTGGATGCATATTATGTTAAAGCAGTTGTGTAACCTCTTTCTGTTTATTTCCTGTTTCTTTCAGTAACGAAATAGTTCTCCCAAATTCTGGTGGAATTTCTTAGGCCTCCGGGTTTTGCCTACAGGAGGTGAAATATTAAGAAAAAATATATAAGAAAAAGATGACTAGAGGTGAATGGTCCAAAGGAAGTATGAAAAACTCTTGTTAGTGACGTTGTAAAAGAGAAGATGGGTCGTCGGAAGATTTTCCTTTTTTACAGAATTCCACCATCAACCCTAGGAGAGACAAAGAGACAAGTGAAGGAAAGAGATGAAATATAAAATATAACATACAGTTAAATACACAAAAGAAAAGGAAATAGAGGAATCAAAAAGACGAAACACAATATTCAAATGAAAATCAACTTATACATGGATGCTTTTATCTAAACGACCCAGTAACTACGATATGAATAGGGATTGACTTGAGTATGCGAACCAAGAAAAAGATTTTGGTGTGATTATAATAAGCATTAATCTGAAATTGGCAAATCAGTGTTTGCAAGCAAGTATAATAAATCGCTATGTCGTTTATAAGAGCAAGGAAGTTTTAAATAAGCTGCAAAATAGTTATGGTAGGTCAGTATTGCAGTGTTGTATATAAATTTGGTCCTCTATTTAAGAAAAAGCATAGATATGCTGGAGAGAGTGCAACGTAGATCAACAAGGATTATTTCTGGCTTTGATGATAAGAGCTATGAGGAGAGGCTGAAGAAGTTTGAATTTTTCTGCAGAAAAGTGATTTCCTAGAGGGGACATGATTCAAGTCTACAAAATATTTACGTCTCTCTATAATATTTAGACCAATCAATTCTATTTAGTAGACTGGGGAAGGGAAACCAGGGACATAATAAGAAAATTAGGAAAGAGGCATGACATATTGAAGTAAGAAAACACTAATTCAGCAATAAGGTTGTTAATTTTTAGAATAGTTTGCCGCAGGAGGTTGCAGATTGCAACGTTTAAGAGGAGATTGGATAGGTACATGGATGGGGTATTATGACTAAGCCAAATTGGTGGATTTTTAGTTATTTGCTATGGTTAAACTGCATGCTAGTATGATGACAATATTCTTATTAAATATTTGTCATGTTGTTAGTATGTACCTTAGGTATAGTGTTTGCTTTTGGTATCAGTTGCAGCATATACTATATTCATTTTTAGTTTGTGTGGGATATTGGCAAGCCTTAAGGTGCGATGTGAGTTTTGCATGTTGCATAAGCATGTATTTGATAAATATTTATTTAGTTTGCCTGGGACAGTCTCGATAGGACCATGTGACTTCTTACTTTCGCTGTATTTCCTATGTTCCTATGTAACAGGACAGGTAACTCCGGCTTAAAAAATACATATACAAGTTTGTCGCAACTTGATTTCTGCTTTTAAAATCTTTCTTAAGGAAATT
>JABUQX010019120.1:30000-32582 GCA_015478945.1 Trachelipus rathkii
GCTTTTAAAAAAAAGAAGTGCTCACAGAATGCGATGTGCTAAACGCTTTTTCGCTGATAATAAAAAAAAATAAAAGAGAATAGGGGAATAGTATTGTAAAGGAAATGATGGTTGGGTACAGAAAGGGGAAAAGAGAGGAAGCTTTTGCTCTTCTCGAAGAAGGAAACAGAACGTATGAAAACTAACATATATATATATATATATATATATATATATATATATATATATATATATATATATATATTATATATAGATATATATATAATAATATATATATATATATATATATATATATATATATATATACTGTAGTTTAGGTAGGTCTTGTCAGACACGCCTTTTAGAATTTATTGGGTTATACTACTAACTGTCCTAACGGAAGAGAGACTATCCATTTTTATTTTAGGCTCCAGCAAAGCATTTGATAAAGTATCACGTGCTAGGCTGATCACAGACAATATAGAATAGGTAAAGATATTTCTAATTAGCCAAAATATTGGTTGACTAACAGAAAACAATGCACTTCTTGATGGTAATATTATTAAAACATCATTGGAGCTGATAAAAAGTTGTGTTTCGCATGGTTCAATGCTGGCCATATTTCCTTTCCTAATCCATGTAAATGGCATGGATGAGGGAATAAGATGGTCTCTAAGTTTCTAATGATACTAAATTGGTTCCTCCTGTTATAAATCTTTGGAGGATTGAATTAGAGTTGGACTTATAAGTGGCAATCGAATTACAGGCAGAAGTGTAGGATTGTTCATACTGGCAAATCAATAGGTGTTTTTAATTTAAATATGACATAAATATTATATGGCTAGAGATTTCTGCAAAGAAAAGAATTTTGTTCTTTGCACTTATTAGCAAAATGAAATTATCAAAGCATTGTTGAATTTAGAAATACAGGTAACAAAATGATAGTAATTACAATCTGTAGTGCTGCATAGAAGAGAAAGAAAGTAAGTATGAAACCTTATTATAGTTATGCAAGAGAGTTAGTTGAATGTTGCTCAGAAGCTTGATCCCCTTACCTAAAAAAGTATATTGCAATGCTTGAGGATCTTCAAGTAGTATTACAAAATGACTTGTGGTTTTGCTAGTAAGAGTTTTGAGACGAGATTAACGGAAATTCCTTTCTTGGTATATGGCCCAATCATTATATGTTAAGAAAGGAATAAGTTCATAAACTACGAAATAATTAGACTATTATACAGGCGGTTATATCTAAAGTTAGCGAGCAAAAAAAAAAATTCCTTAAAGCCTATATTATTGGAATGTGATTATATTCGTTGCTAAGGAATTTTGATCTTTAATTAAAGAAAAGGAACCTTTCAATATGAAAAATTTGCTGGTATATCCAAGTAATCTGAATGGTGATAATATTATAAAAAAAAATATATTCCAATAAATGTAAATCTAGTCCAAACTATTCCATGTACTTTGAAAAAAAAACTCTGAAGCCGGTTTTGAGAGAAAAAAATAAGAGTATGGGGATATATAAGATAAAATGTGGAAACTGTAGCAAAATATATGTACGAGAGACAACATAAGACAAAATAAGAGTATGGGGATATATATGACAAAATGTGGGAACTGTAGCAAAATATATGTAGGAGAGAATACAAATTTAAATATAAGAAAATTTCAGCATTTTTACAGCTGGGAACTGTAACAAAATATATGTAGGAGAGAAAACAAATTTGAATAGAAGAAAATATCAGCATTTTTACAGTCTTAAAATAGATGACCAGAATTCGGCTCTCACAAATCGTAGAAGAATGGAAGATCATTTCATAAATATAAATGACTTTTCCCTAATTATTTCCATTAAAGACTAGAAAAGAAAATAATTCGAGTCATTTAATTATTATCAATAATACCGTAAACATGAATAGTAACAAGTGAACTTTTTTGTTTAAATTCTTTGACACATAATATATTAAAAGACATTTATTCATTTAATTAAAAAGGGACTTTCAACTACTTTTGATTGATTTTCGACATGTTGCCAGATTTATGTTTCTCTCTAGTATTTGGTTTCACTCTTTCGATTACTTTCTCCCTTGCTTCACTTAAACAAGGATGTCTGGTTATGACACCGAAAGCTCGTGAATTTTAATTAGGTTTATTAATATTCTTTTTCTTGTGGTATGTTTTGTAACCTAGGTTATAACGTTTTATCTAGGTTTATTATTATTAATTGCGATTATATTTGAACTTTTTATTAGTTTTATGTAGGAATAACTTGGGGATAAAAAATGTTGCTTATATATATATATATATATATATATATATATATATATATAATATACATATATATATATATATAATATATATATATATATATATATATATATAATATATATATAATATATATATATATATACTATATGATATATATATAATATATAATATATTATATATTATATATATATATATATATATATAATATATATATAATATATATAAACAATTAAATTATATAAATAAATTACATGAATTTCGTAAAATACTTTGAGATCCTTCCAAGCTTAGGAAAATGTCTACTAATAATCTTTTTAATAACCAAGAATCTCTCC
>JABUQX010019121.1:0-30000 GCA_015478945.1 Trachelipus rathkii
AAGAGAGGTTGAATACATCGATACTTAGTGTATGAGTTGTGCAGGAAGGGTGCAGGTAATAAATGTATGATGGTATGCTTTGGCTATATATTACACAATGATATAACCTAGTATTAAAAATTAGTATGCTATATAGACTTCGCTTATAGACTATAATCAATTAATGTGTATATTTCATTTACGGATTGTGTTGATACTCAAATATGATGGATACCTATCAAATCTTACTCAACTGCCTAAATCTTTCGTAACTTAGAAATAGTCCATTAATTTGATTATCTGGAACTCTAGATCTACAATTATATACATTTTATTAACAAATCTTTATTAGATTGTCTTTGCTATTTCCAACATAAAACAAGCTTCTATCTTATATTATTAATACTCAATTTAAAGCATTGACTCTCGCTCTTTATACTTCTAATCAATTGTAAATCTTCTTACGTTTTTTTAGTCAAAGGCAGTATACCTATTATTTCAAAAACCGCTGCTATTTAATTACTATTGTCATGCGTATAACTCAAATCTTTACTGAACCTATGTAATTGATCTAACTTTTGATAATATTCTATATATCTGACAAATTTATATAATTTCTTTGCTCTTACACATAAAACAATATAAATACGTTTGACTACGCTTTATCATTATTTGGTCTTAAAACCTTGTAAATATTTAATTCTATTACTGTTGTGCCAAAGGAGATGACCTTAGCATAAACACCCTGAAATAAGATACTAATTTAACGCCCAAAATTGATTATCATGAAAGCTTGATGCTACTACGTGAATTACATATTATATCTAAACAAATTTAGGTCATTTCCTTCCTTTTGAACTCTTATTACTTCTCCTCAAATTATCTATTATTCTTAATCAATTATATATCTATATACATTTTCTTTTACTGTCTTCCTTTGTGCTTATGTTGCTTTATTATCACAACTAATTAATTTTGTTCAAGAATTTCTTCTTCTTTCTAACAGTGTGAGAGGTATGTAATCCTTTCTCATATACTGTTCCTGTCTTATACTTATTTTAATGCATTCAATAGGTATGCCTTCTACTCATCTTTATAGTGTTATCATTGAATAACTCGATCTCATTATTCATCTGTAAATATCATTCTATTTTTATTACTCTTAATTTTAATTTTTTAAAATTTTATAGTATATTTCTTTATTTGCCTAATTTACAACACTGCTATTATACCACAATTTTTATTATACTCCCCGGTTTTTTTGGCACAGAAAGGGCCATTCACGCAGATTTGCGGTTTCTAATTCAAATTGTCTTTGTCACTACAGGACATTATTAAACTCTTGTAAAATACATTATCAGAGGGTCTGGTAAGCCATATTGGCTTAGGAGACTGATACACTTGGGTGGCTAAAGAGGCACCTGCGTGATATATATACCTATCTGGAGCCTTCTCTATCAAATTATATTAATCATGAACCGATATCTAGACTGATGAATACAATAACTTATATACACATTTAGATTGATTCTATTGACTATTTACATACATATAAGATATATTAAAGTATATTTCTTATCTTTAATTCTCTATTTTTTCATCCTATATTATGAATATCTATATAGTACTTGTACCTTCACATCTTTATTATATTCAATAAATTGTGACTATTTTTTATTAACGGTTGTTAAGCTCAAGGAGATACCTTCAAACAACTACTGCCTCTAAATTAACCTTTGGATAGACAATATTCTATCTGAAACTGATCTATTATATGAATACATTATTATTATCTATAACATTAATATTAATTTGCCTTTATGTGCTATATACACATTATATATACACAAAATATAGATAAGCTTATAATTTCTATGGTACCGCACTGGGTTGCTAAGATGTAGTATGCTAGCTTTCATTCGTAGTAGCGATCATGTTCTGTTTATTTATTCTTTTTATAGATTTCTTTTATTTTAGTTATTATCAAATATTATATATTCTATTATAGTCTTATATTTCTTTATTATATATTATATATATTTAGTATATTATATATATATATATAAGAATCGTAATTGATTTCTGAGGAGAGAGAGGTATGTGTGTAAGTAAAGTTTTATCCAGACACAGGAGTATTCATGGGTGTACTAGAGTTGATGTATGTAGAGATGGTATCGAAATGAATAGTATGATTGATTTTGTGTTGGTAAAGAAGGAGATGTTGCAGTATGTGATGGATGTTAAGTCAGTGAAAGGGTTGAAGATGGGATTATTATATCATTATGTTGTTTTTATGTATTTAAGTTAGTGGGGCTTGGAATAGAGAGGAAGGTGAAAAGAAGGAAGTGGGATGAATTAGGAGTGAGAAAGTAAGTGAGCAAGGTAATAAGGAAAAGTATTTAACAGTGCCTGCAAATAAATCAGTTGAATGTGAACAAGATGAAACTGAACAAATCTGGAAGCATTTGTTAGTAGTGCAAGAGAAGTATGTGGAATGTGAATGTGAAAATGTAAGAATGTTAACAGTGATGGTGGAATAAGACGTGAAGCAAGCGTTAAAGTAAAGAAAGAGGGTGGTTGGATGTGCAAAAGCCATGATGAGGTTCAAAAGAAAGTGTTTGGAATTATATAAGAAGGAAAGAAGGAATAGTTGCATTTGTAGGAGGAAAATTGAGGTAAAGGAACAGTTTTGGAAGGAGGATGATGGGGATTACAAGATAATAAGGAAGCTCTTTTGGAAGTAAGCTCGAAGGGTTAAGAATGAGAATAAGGGGAATCTGTTAAGAAATGAATAGGGATGGTGTTTTGTAATGATGAATTGCTTGAGGGAGTGTGAAAGAAATCTCGAATATGCTTTAACTTCGGAATAATGAAGAGGTGATGTGACTGTGTGTGGGTTGATGCGGACAGAAGGAATAGATATTTTGGGGATGAGTCATTAGTAAGGAGGCACGGTATGATTGTAGAGTAGAAAGTTGTAGATGGTAATCGCAGGTATAGATGGAATTCTGGTGAAATGATCAAGAACGGATACGAGATGGTGATTGAATGGATCTGGAAGTTGTATAACAAGCGTTATATGGGAGGGTTTAATTCGAGAAGATTGAGGAAGCGCAATGTATAACTTATATAGGGTAACGGGTGATAGGGAGCTGGGATCTATAAGGGGATTATATATGAGTATGTAGGAAAAGATTTATGCTGGGATATATATTGGTCAGAGTACGTGAGTTACTGACGGACTAATTGGTGAAGAGCAAGTGGATGTGTAAATCAAATTTTACACTGAAACAAGTGATTGAGAAAATGAAAGAAAAAAAAGAAATCTTTATTTTTCATGGATTTGCCACAGGGGTATGATAGGATTAATAGGGAGTCTCTATTGGCAGGTGTTGTAGTGATATATGGTGTTGGTGGTAGGCTTATGATGGAATTAAAAGTATGTATGAGGATAAGGAGGCGTGTGTTAAGAATAAATGGTCGAAAGTGATTGTTTAATATTATTGGTGACAGGGATGTGTTGTCTCATTGGTTATTCCAATTTGTATATGGATGGGGTTATGAAAGAATTAGAAGTAGGGGTGGCAGGGGAAGGTGTTTGAATGATGGAGAATTGAAAGAGTGGATGATACCTTCGTTATTGCTGATTAATCCTCAATCATATTTCCCCAGATGAGTTTTAGAGGATTGATAGAGGGGTTGAGGTGTGTAAAAGGAGGGGTTTGAAGTAAGGTTATGGTTCTAGCGAGGACAGTCCTGGGTGTGAAGTTTTGTTAGATGGTGAGCACTGAAGTGTCTTGAGTTTATATATTTTAAGGGATCTATGTGGATGAAAAGGGAAGGATATGGCAGAAGTGTCGTAGAACGTGTTTGATGGTGGAAGGTGGTGGTGAACCCTAAATCCTTGTGGATGTATAGGGCTAAGTTTTGAGTGCGCTAGTTTTTTTTTTTTTTTTTTTTTTGATGTGGTAAAGATGCGACATAGCAGAGTTAAAAGCTACTCAGATGGGAGCGAACTCGTGGTATAGATTAGGGTAATTGTTCAGATGGGACTTTTAGGGGATGTTGGGTGGAGAAATATTGATAAATGAGGATGAACCGTATTAGGGGAGTTGTGGTGGTGTTGAAGAGGGGTGCTGAGAGAATAACGAGAGTAAGTGCGATGGTTTGGTTTGTGGAAGTGGATGATCCGTTGGTTGGTTAAGCGGATTTATAGTGGTGAGTGTGTTGTGATAGACCGATGGGAGAAAAAGAAAGTGGTTTGAGTAAAGAGAATACTGAAGGCGAGGAATGTGAGTGATTTCAGAACGATAGAAAAGTGGCTAATTAGTGATGGAGGTGTTTTGTTGGGATGATGGTGTGGGCTGGCAGGGGAGATTAATTGCGAGTTGCACGGGGAGAAGTCTTTGCAGGTCTGCGAAGCAGGGTATTTTTCTGCCCGGAGAGTTACGTAAGTGTATAAAGATGGTTTTTTTGATTGATTACGTTTTTCCTAATTCTGTTTCCGGTGTATATGACGCACCTTGATAATATAATTTAGTATTATTTATAATATATATATATATTGTATATTATATATATTTTTATATATTTATATATTCTATTTATATATATATATTATATGATTTATATTTGTTGAAATGTTTTTATTTCAATATTTTTTGGATCTTTTGTTTTTTTTTATTATTTGTTGAAGTTGTTTCTGAGAGGATAATTTGTTGAGGTTGTTTATATTTATGGAGATTGTGTGTGACATTTTGTCCTATTGTGATTTTTTTTGAAAGTTGTTTTGGTTATAATTAATTTATTATTTGAAAATATATTTGTTGAGAAAGTTGTTATCTGCTTTTATGTTAAAAGTTGTTTATTCTGACTTTTTGTTGAAATTGTATTGGTTTACTTTTTTTGGTGTTTTTTTTTATACAATATTTTGGAAAAAGTTGTTTATTTGTTTATTATAGAATGTTGTTACATTAGTATTTTGTGAGATATTAGGGCAGTAAAAAGGTATTGTTCGTTGCATTTTATCTGATTTTTTTTGATTTTGAGTTTTGTTTTTCTTGACTAGCTGGCTTGTAGAAGTTGTTTAGTTGGTTAGTTATTGTGTTTTTTTTGTTTTTTGAAAAGTTCTATTCGTACCTTTCTTTTTAATTGTTTACCCTTGTTTTCTTACTGAAAGTTGGTCTTGCCTCCTGAATTATTTTGTTGAAAATGTCTTACCTTGATCTTATGACTGCTTTTGAAATTTTTTTTTTATTTCTAACTTTATCTTTTTGAAACGTTGCCTTATCTCAGGCATTATTTTGTTGAAAAGTTGTCTTACCTCTGACCTAATCTTGTATGCCTGTTCAGAAATATTTTATAATAGTCAGCAAAAAGTAGTTTCGAAATTCACGATCTTAGCTTTAATGTTTTAAAATCCAAAGCTTTCAAATGACTCTGTAGATATAGCTGGCGATGTCAAATTTCGTCTAAAAATCGATCCCTCTGTGGTGGATTCCTCGGATGTCGAATTTCTCGAAGATTCCAAATGCAAGAAGCTTTATCGAAAGGCAAGGAACAAGTGTCACAAGAGATAAATTGCGGATATATATTTATTTTTATAAATTTATTTATAATTGAATTTATAATACCTTTAAATAAATTAAGATTTAATAAATAAAATGTATAAATGTTTAAACTTAATAATTTTAGGCTACCTACTGTTCTAATAGAATACTTTATCCAAGTAGATAAATTAAGATTTCATAATTTATTACACAATTATTATAATACAAAAAATTATAATTATAATTTTAATTGTAATTTAATGTAATTAATTTTTAATTTTAAGCATTGCTGGAAATTTAATTTCAAATTAGTATTTTTGAATGAAGTTTGGTCATACAAATACTTTTTTTCCTAATATAGTTAATATATTTTAAATATTTCTATTATTCATTATTATATTTTTAATTATTTCTATTATTAAAAGGGACAAAGTGGTAAAAATGGTCTGGATATAAGCAAATGGGAAGCTAAAAAGGAAAGGCGAAGAAATATACTACTGTTGTTCTTCGACCAAGCAAGGAGATTCAGGGAAAATATTCGACCGTTTTATTAACGTTGAAGGAAGTGACTAAACCATGCGTTATGATTGTGTTAATAGTAAGTATATCTGCGTTTTTTGATATTCGTGCAGATTTTGTAATAATATATATTATATTATTATATTATTATCTATATATTATATTATATATATATATATATATAATATTATATATAATATTATATATATATATATATTTATATATTATTATATATATATTATAATAATTGTTATTATAGTTCTAATCCTAACTTTAAATTTTTAAATATTACTTTTAAAATAATAAGAATAATAATAAATTATTATATAATAATAATAATAATAATAATAATAATAATAATAATATATAATAATGATTATAGTATTATAATAACATAATAATAATAATAATTCTAAAACGAAGATTTGTAGAGTTTTTTTAAAGTTTGTTTTTTTTTCTTTATAATTATAATAATCATTACAAGATTCTAGATATCTTTATTTTACAGCCTTGGTAGTTTAACTTTAGGGCATTTTGTATTTTTTTTAAGTAATTCATGTAACGTTAAATTAAGAAAACTAAAAAAAAAAGAAAAGGTTGCAGTGAAATTATTAGAAATGATTACTAGTCATAAAAAAAAAAAAAAAAAAAAAAAAAAAAAGTGACTATAAGTAGATTTGTTAAAATGACTCTATGATATTTGGGGTAGCAATTTTAAATGTCATAATATTTGTGTTTTAGAAAATAATTTTGTAGATAAGGTAGAAATATTCAGGAGATATGATGAGTATTGATGAAACGATGATGAAGATTACAGCAAATGAATATGATGCATGAAAGACGACAAAGTGAAGATATTTGCTCCGTTTCGATTAACGATGACAGCCGAAAGACGAAACGAACTCGTAATCTAACGAAGATATTAAGCGACGATGATCTGATTTTTAAATCTGTAGATAGTGAAGTATTCGAAGCTGATTATGTTAATCCTGATGACGAAAATGAGACAGTTAAAATGAGAGCTGTTTTAAAAAATGAAGATGGAATACAGCTTCATAGAATTAAGAGTGTTACAGAAGGTGATAATGTTGTTTCTTGTGGTGCAAGTGAACTGCCAGTTCTTCAAGTTTTGGATGAAGATACTGGTGAAACTTATACTATTACAGCTTCTTATTCGTACAAGAGTGAGCAATACCCTAAAGAGACAGTTATCAAAGGTGAGTCTTTGGTATAGCAAAAGCGTTTGAACATTGAAACGAAAATATTATTCCATTCCCAGATGTTTTAAATCTTAGAATATAATAAATAGTCATTTGCAGCCTCATGTGGAATTGAAAACGAAATGAGTGACAGCGTTTCCACGATAATAAAATCGAAACGAATTATAGAAGTCGAAAAGTATGGCTTTATTGACGATGAATTCACTGGGGAAGATGTGGATAATTTACTCAAAAATCAATCTCTTCCCTCCATTATGCCTTCTGAATTCCTTGAGATCGATGACTTATCTTCAGAGGTTCTTAGAAAAGAAATAGAAGATGAATTTATTGTCTGAGCATCTTTCTGAATTTGGAAAAAGCATATGATAGAGATGCAAAGAGAAAGTTGTGGAGAGCGATGTTGGACCCTACGGAATAAATGGTTTATGCTATTTTAAAGGCGATTAAAGCATTTTACAGAAACAGTAGAGCATGTGTTAGGATAACAGGAAGGAAGGGGAGTCGTTTAAAATAGGAGTGGGTCTGAGTACAGGTTTGTGTTTTCTCCATGGTTGTTTAATTAGCTTGGAGGAGGTTGGTTTAGGGATGAATATGGAAAAGACTGATAATGAATTAAAATGAAAGTAATAGTCGCGAGAGTAAGCGATACATTAACTATTAGTTGGCCGAGAGCGATTCCTGTATTGAATATGCCGATAACACAAGGAAATAACGGGATAGACTTTTGGTGCGCTATGAGTTTGAACGAAGTGTGCCAAGGTAATAAAGGAATTAAAATTATTTTCAGCTTCTTAAAAGTAAAGTAGTGATAAATTAGTGCAAACTCCAAAAGGATGACGACTTCTGAATCCTGGGTTTGGATATCAAATGAAAGGGTGAACTGGGGAAAGCGTGACAAGTAGACAACTAGTTTTTAGATACTTAGAACGGTATTGTGGGCTTTTCGGAGGCATGTAAAAAGAAGATATATGACCATTGAGTTTGCTGAGAGTTGGTTGTTGATGAGATAATTGGAAGCAGAGTTTCCTTTAAGAAGAAATTAATGGAAAAATGAAATATTATAACAAAAGGAAAGTGGATAAATGGGACAGTTGTTTCGAGTGTAGATATTTGTTCCACTGTTCGTCATGGGTTTGTGAGTGATCGTGTGGAACTTTAATACCACTAATAATGAAAAACGAGTTGAGGGTTTTAGAATTGAAGGTTTTTACCGTTAGATTTTGTTGGAATTAAAGAGAATATAGATAATAATGTAAGTGATATTTTCAGGTATGGTGAATATGGAGAAATTTGAGGGATATAGTGGATCCTAGACACTGTGCGTGATGGTCTCTTGTGCTTAAGAATTGAATATATATATTGTGACTTATAGGTTTTTTAAATCCGATGTGGGTAGGCAATAGGAGTAATTATGGTGAATAACCTAAATGGAGGTGGGTTGAATAGGAGTAATGGAGCTATTTATTAGCAAGGTGATTTAGTATGGTGATGTCATAGTGAAATAGATTACTGCGAGACAGATTCTACTTTGGAGAAGATATTCCTGGTTATAGTTCCGTTCAAGGGTTATCATTTTATCTGAACAACCTGGAACATGCATATTAAGTCAACAGCTTATTTCCTGATTCTCAACTGTGAACCTACTTTTTTTTATTCTCTGTCAGTTTTGGTGGGAGACGGTGATTGAGTTATATTTTATAATTAATATAAAATAATAATACTTTATGATGTTATATCTATAGTCTCTGTTTTATATAGTGAAATTTTCATAATATTATTTAGTTTATATATATATTATTTTAGTTACTATAAAATGTAACCAAAAATATATATGTTATATCAATTTATAGTTTAATTATACTATTTTTTTAGATAATCTGGTTCTTTATAAATATCTATTAAAAAATGTATGTCAAATTATATTAAAACTTAACTGTATTATAATAAAAAGGGTTTTAAACATGATTTAGCCGAATTCAGCTTCTTGGATTCGAATCCGAAATCCGAATCCGTGTGTGTGCACAATTTTTTCCCTTTCTTGATACGAGATATTCTCTGCACATACGAATCCACTTCACACCACCTTCGGATGTCGAATCCGAATCAAATCCGTGTGTGTGGAAATGTTCGAATCGAATCAGAAATCCATTATGATAAAGCTTAGAGATACGAAATCCCTCGAATCCCTCTCAAATCCGATTTCGTATATAAACCAACGAAGATCTCGGAATTCCGAATATCTCGCGATGTTTTTTTTAACAAAATTAATATTACAACAACCAAAATATGACTTTCTTTTCAAAAGCTTCCTTCAAAAGTCCATAATAAAATTGAGAGATTTTTTTCTTTATTAATCTTTTTATTCTACTTTCCTGATTACTCATATTTATGTTTCATGCTAATATTAATTTCTATATATAAAATATTATTATAATGGTTAATAATAATATATATATATATATATATATAATATATATTATATATTATATATTTTATATATATTAATAATATAATTTATATATATTAGATATTATTATATTATATATTATTATTATAATCTAATATACATATTTATTATATATAGTATATAGTATACTATATATATATATATATATATATTTGATTAATTTATTTTACTATAATATAGTATAATATAATATATATATATGGTCAAATTGTTTAAGCACAACTCTGTTCAAAACACAATAGCTTACAGCGAAAGGAATACATTGTGTCTGAGGAAAAAAATGAATGGACCCAATTTTAGTAGCGAAGTAAAATGTAAAAAAAAATAAAAAAAATAAATAAAATAAATAAAAAAATATAATTTACTCAATTAGCTTCACGCCTGGTAAGGCAATACCCAATTGAGAATCCTGGTTAAAATTTTAGATAGGAAAGATAAAAAAAATCACTGATGAAGTGATAAAAATTATTGAGTTAATCAATTATAGTAAATGATTAGAAGCCTATTTAGAGACCTTTTATGGTTACCCGTTGATTCAATCCAATCCGAATCCGGATTCGAGGCTTAGAATGGATTCGGAATCGAATCCGGATTCGGATTCGCCCATCACAAGTTATATACTATATAGTATATATAATATTATCATATATATATATATAATTATATATAATATATATATATATATATATAGTATATATTATATATATAATTATATATATATATATATATATATATGGCTCATGGAGTTATCTTCCTTATAAAGAAAGCCATATTTTTTTATATAAATTTTTAAAGTGAATGAAGTATTGAAAGCACTCTTGAGTTTAAGCGTTTTACTTATTTAATTTTTTTTAACAATGCAAATGAATAAATAAATATACAAATAAATTACATTATATATAAGTTTAATGTAAAGGTTATCTTAGAGTTTAGTTAGTTTTTAAATAGATTTTTAACTATACATAAAGCAGAGGTTAGCCTATGAGTTTAATTAGTTTGCAAAGATTTGAACTTTTTTTTTTTTTTTTTAATATTTTTTAGAGGTGTGAAGCTGCTTAATACGAAAGTTTCACTTTGATTTTAAGCATTTTCATCTCAATTTTATGAAATGTGTTCCATTCATTACAATCGATACTCTATATATATATATATTATATATAATAATATATATATAATTTAATAGTATATATATTATAAATACATATATATATATAAAATAAAAAATATACAATAAGAAAATATATATATAGTAGTATATATACAATAATTATATACTTATATATTAATAAAATTTATTAATATTAAAATGATATAATATTATATAATTATATATATAATATAAATATGGAAAACCCATAAAAGTTGTGATTTATAATATACTAAATGTATTATATATTATATTAATAATATTTATTGATTATATATATAGATATAGGTTTTATATTATTTTTATTTTATATATTAAAATGAAATATTTAAATTATATATTTTTTTTTTATTAAAAATATAAATTTGTTATTAAATTAATTTATATTTTTATATATATATCATATATATATATATATATATTATATATATATATATTATAAATATATTATATTTATATATTTTTTAAATATATATATTTATATTGATATATATTAATAATATAAATTTATTTATATTTTATTTATTTATATATTTAATTTATTATTAATTATATTATATATTATATATATAATATTATATATATATATATGAATATATATATATATATATTAATATATATATATACCTATACTATATATATATATAAAATATATATATTATAATATATATTATTATATTTATAGATATTGTGTGTCGGAAATGTCAGATGGCAACCACCTATAAATTGTACACGAGCCGCCCCTGATATAATATATATATATATTATAATAATATATATATATATATATATATATATTATATAATATATATATATATATATATATATATATATATAATATATATATATATATATATATATATATTTCAAATAGCTATCAAGGTTCCCTTATAACAATAGGATGCCTTACGACATGAGTTTCTTATAAAGACACGCTTATCATCAGTATGTTGCAACATTTTTGGGTGCCTACAAACTAACGCCTCTCATAATCTCCCCTGGCTGTATAAGTTGTAGTTTGGGACGTTGTAGCATAAACTACCCTTATTACCACCGTGTAATTCGGCTGCGGGATTTTGTGACTCATCTAAACGATGAGCCTTCTTATGAGGTAGATCATCGTGTACATCTTCACCATCATCTTCGTCCTGTAGTATTTCATTCATAGCTTTCACTGTAGCATCTTGGTATCTGATATCTTCATACAATGATGCATCATGACATGAACTATTTTCGGTGCTATGAATAGTCCCTAGTTTTAACATATTCCTGAAATCTGATAGTATCTTTGTAATTCTTCTTATTAATTGTAATTGCATTTTGCTTTCACGATAAATTCTTATATTCTACATTTTTATTTGAGTTTTTTATTCTAAACTAGCAAAGAACTTTCAAGCCGGATCAAATGCAAAGTGAATCTATCCGTAATCTAAACCGTTAGATCTGCTGTTGTATCTGATAGGTTCACCTAAAAAGTTCCTCTTTCAGGAACTTGCGTTGCTTTCTTCAGCCGATAAAACGCAGGAAATAATGATAACACACAAATGCATTTTCTCACTAAATCTTATATTAAGTAACTCGTATAAATTTTATACGTGCATATGCGTGTGTAAACAGGAATGGTACATTTTGGTTGCTAGTTAATGAAAGTTCGGCTAAATGCCATTTTGTTTTACACAATAACTGTTAAACAAAATAATTTAAACTCTATCTTGTTAAAGATTTCAGTTAATGGGAGATTCAACATACACTCTGAATTCTAATAGAGTTCCATACTTTCTTTATCATAATTTTTACATACTTATATCATCACGCGATGTGTTTTTTGTGCAAATTTCCCCAAAGAGAATTTATGACACAATTTTGCAATGAAGCGCAAACCGGAGTTCTTCTTGATCTTGCTAATATCGAGCTGAACACCTTCCTTTTCTATAAACCTAGTTACAGAGCACATTTTTAAGTTTTTCTCGAAGTTTGGGATCGTCTTCGTGAATATCATTAGGTGGGTCCTGAGCGTTGCTATCTTTACATCTTTTTGAAAGATAATGTGTTTGTCGTGAGAAACTGATTAAAATTCTCTCTCCAGTCGCTTACATTCTCCGAGCTATATAGAGCGTCCTCAAGGTACCTATAAGTTTGCAGCTAATTATCCTAATTTCGATAACCCGGAACCTATAACTCCATGTAATCAATATGTCGAGCATGACTTCCTTTGAACTCAAAACTATAGAATGTAATGGTGCAACAGTAATGTTGTATATCACCAAACCTCCTCGACTAACAATGCGCAACATGATACATTCTAAGTTGACTACAAGTGAACTTTTCAG
The DNA here is from genome assembly GCA_015478945.1 of Trachelipus rathkii. NCBI lineage: Eukaryota > Metazoa > Arthropoda > Malacostraca > Isopoda > Trachelipodidae > Trachelipus > Trachelipus rathkii. The sequence continues at coordinate 13,212 of JABUQX010019121.1, forward strand.
CGCATCACATATCATATTTGCTAAAAACTAACAATCTTTATCATACACGTCACAAAAGTAAAACACCATAGCTTTTAATATAATCTCATTATGTTTAATCATTGTCTTATGCGTGAACATGAGTTAATAGCTCAACACTTCACACCCACTCGAAAATAGTGGTAACGGATCTCATATTAATGTATTAAGTAAGATCACAACAGTAAATTAATTTTGCTAATATGAGACGCCGAAATTTAGTGAAATGTTACTTCATAATTGGTACTAAAATTTTTATCACATTTATGATGTACTACAATAAGATGTTAGAAGCATACGAAAGGTTTTTTAGGTTCAGTACTTCTCTTACTGACATTAATTGTCAATTAGGAAATTTTAAGTGGTAGCTATGTTATTGAGATCTAGATTACTCTGAATCTTTTTTATTTCTTGGTTTTCCTGTCGGTGTTGGATGTAATGAATGAATGTTCAGTGTGCCACGAACAATGATTTATCTATTACAAGTCTCTTTTCTGTTATAAACATGTGTTTGTTGTTGCTTGATGATGCTGAACGTATTTTATTTTTAAGGTGCATTTCACTAATAATTAAGCTAAATCGAAAAATTCTAAATTAGTTACAATCATGTTGGGTGCTCGACCAAGCTCTGATTTCAAGGTGTGCACGAACTAATAGCCTAATTCATCTTACATTTGTTCATATGAAATACAAATTTATGAAGGTTTCTATTTTTGCTACCTTCCAATCATCGTCACTCCCAGCCACAACATACATGATGATATTTAATTGACCTCTTGGTGTGTGTCTCTTAATTAACCCTGTCTTCAAAATTGTTTCATGGTTAGAGAGAGTATTGTTGTAAATGATTAATTCATGGATTGTTTGTGTACTAAGAAGTGTAATCCATATCCCCTTAGCTATAGCAGTCTTTTTGTCGCACTCACTCTTGTTGCCATAGCAGCAAGCACACCCAGTGATTGGCTACTATTATACTCGCCCAAGTGTTAGTTTCATGGAACTTTAAAATAACACTACTAACACACTCATCTAATTGCGAGACATAACACTCGTACAATATTATTTGCAGAGATTTTGTATGGTATTTTTTATATTTTTCGATATCCAATAGGAATTCTCAAATACTTCTATTACTCACTTATGCATATATAAACTTCAGTGTGTAATATTCTTAAACCTGTATTCTCCTCTCATTCAGTGTTAATTTCGAGGTTCTACTGATCTTCTATACGGTAATTATACTTAAATAAAGGAGTATCTTCTGTTGCGCATAACTTTGATGATCTGTTGGTTCCACCCTCGATACTTTAATGCCATCGTACATATAGTTCATACTCATATTGGAGGAGGGTGGATAGAGAATGTTTCCTCAAGTCTCTTTCTTAACCTCTGCTTAATTGATATGGTATATGTTTTATTCTACAGTGCATTTGATATTTCCCAACGTTATATACTATAGAAATGATAAAGCTAAACAATTGGCGCGAATTCGTGTTGTAAGCACTACCAACTGTCAAAAATGACTCGAAAGTACTACATCAAATTCTTTAGTAAAACTGGCCCTGAACTCTTATCACATTGCCACTTAAATTTTCTTAATTTTCATCAACTTTAAGATAGTCTTTGGACCTTAACGGAGTACTTTTATGGCCTCTTATTCGCTTCTTAACTATATGGGAATTGTAAGATCACATCTCTCTAATCTTTTGGAAGAACTATTATAATATCTTTCAGAGAGTCATATTCTTTTCATAGTGACTGACATGACAATTCTTTCAATCTATTTACAATATTATTTCTTTTGTTCTATATAGAAAATCACGGAACCTTGTTATGATTAATATTTCTCATAAGATTTTTCAATTATTTTTTATGAAAGGTGATAATTATACTCTTGTGAACTCTGTGTGTGTGCTTGTTACAATACAGATTCCTGCTTAAGTCACTAATATATCTCTCATTTAGTGCTGCGTTTCCAATTTTTTTGATCCTATATGATTATTTTCTAAGTGCATTCTAGCATATCTTAGAAATTTATAAATTAATATTGATCTCATTTATCTAGTGCTTGCCTGCACCTAGAGATTGAACGAAGTCGTGTGTACATGTTAACCATTAGTTTTAAGATGTGTGAAATTACTCCCTCGTCTTAATAACGCAGGCAGAGGAACTTATTTAGTATGAGGTACGAAGTTACAATTCCGTATACACCTGCTCATCTTGTAATGATTGACCCTGAAGGGTAGGGGAAGTTTTGGTATCACTTTCTTAAAATGGATTCGCATCTACTTGATCAACTTTCGAATGACTTTCTTGTGCCACAAGAGGGATAGATGGTTTATATGATTTGTGAAAGATAAGATGCAGTGTTTTACGATGGTTTTTTACTTATCTGCCATGAACGTAGCTTGTGAAATTCAAGATTTTTCTTCCTCCCTACATATTAAAGTATACGCAAAAAAGAATATAATTTTTTGTCGCATCAATCTTAGATGGCTGTTTGGAGTAGATCCAATCAGGATCTTTCTCTGAATATAATTATTATGTGTCCGCGAACAATGATAAGTACCAAAAACATTGTAATTATGAATATCTACATAGTTTGGTATCTTTCTTATCTGCAGATCTTGTGAGAAGATAGACTCTGCTTATCTTACATCCCACTTAAACACATCCTCTCGTGTATAAATAATATAATATATTTTTTAGTCTGCTTCTGCTTTGTGTAACCTGTCAGTGAAGTCCACTTTGTGCAGATCTCATTTTAATTGAAATTAATAATCAAATTTACTCAAAATCTCCCCTCACAGCTCTGTAGGACTCAATTACCGCTTCCTTCTGTAATTTCCAGAGGTAGGAATATACAAATACCTCATATATCGGACCTTGAATGTTTTCGGTTCCTCCAATATTGGAATATTATTACCTGTAAATATGGACATAGATACGATTTGACTTCCAGTAAATTAACGATTTATTCTATTATTCTTCTTCAGTTTACTTTATTTAATAAAGCCTGTGTTAATCATAATACAACTATCCAGTACGTCTCGATTATTATAGAGTTAACTAGTTATAAAGCCATACAAGTGTGTGCGTGAGTATTTTTAACTTTTACTAATATTGGCGTATCTTATTTAGTCACTGTTTTTCTCATTGTAGCATAAATATAGTGGATGTACTAAATCATTCCGTCTTCTCTTAATGGTTCATATTTATATATTTCCCATGTATAATCTATTTTTTGTAATAGCCGTGGTAGATACAATCCGTGGTTTAAAACACTTTATCAGAAGCTATTAGTCCTTATTTATTGTGTGTTAAGACACGAGTATATGCGACTACATAGGACTTAATGTGTATGCAAACATGTTTATTATTGAAATGAATTTTAAAGGGTGTGATAGGAACTAGTATTCTTTTCTTTTATTTATACATGTAGTGACGATATAAATAAACAATTTCCCACCTCCATCATGTCTCACAGATTCAGGCTAAACACATTATCATTGTGATTTATTACCGTCATGTTTGTAACGATTCTACTATTTATCGTTTAACACTCACATGTGTAGGAACCTGTAGAATTCCACTCACAATAACTTACCGTTTATTCAGTGGGACGATATAATGATTTACTATCTCTGAACGTTTAGAGTCTCTGATTTCATAGTGGATGTAATATATAAGTGATACGATTAAACCCATAGATTCATTTAAATTTTCTTTTTTTACTCATGTATGTGTCTCTAAAATCTAATGAATTAAAATACTTTGTGGGTATAATATTTATTTCATTTGATTACATGCTAGAATAAGATAATGGTATCTGATATCTTTTTTTCTAGTATATGTGAATAAAGAGACCGCTATCATATTGAGTGGTAATTGGATTCGATCTTCTGGTTCTCATTAGAAGAGTATTAATAGTGAGAAGAAGTTTTCATTCTCGTATCTTCTCAATGGCTTATCTAGTAGTAATCCCAGGTCATATCGACAATATATATACTAGTCACTAGATCTATATCATTCGTGATTAGTTTCTCTAAAATATATATTATAAGTCTTGTTGTAGGTAATAAACTTGTAGGTACCATCTTGTTTTATTGGCCAGCATGCTCATCACCAATGTAAATAAATCCTAATCTCAGGCATCAAAAGCGAGATGCTTTTCAGCCTAAATACTTTAGAACATATTGTGGTCAGTGTTATAGTTCTCAAATGTTTATTATTCGTGTATAGAGTATATACTGATATGTTTCTGCTATGACACAAACTCCTCATCGTATTTCTGTGAGTCTCATTCGTCTCTCTATATAGAGCAGCAGAGCTGGACAGTTCTATATGTAAGACGCAGTCTCGACGATCCATCCGTTCTTCTTCTGCGAATTGAATAGTTCTCTATAAATGATGAAGGTTAGTGGTTGTTAACTAAAAACTCTTTGTTGGATCAAAATAAATTTTTAGTCATAGGTAAAATTCATTTTGAGTTTATCCTTTAGTCTATTCCGATTACGAACACTGGAGTCTTTAGCTTACGTCCAAGTCTATTTGGAGTTACTAGTGAAAGTAGTTTCCCTCGTACACGCTCTATGACTTAGGCAATAGAACTTATTCAGTCATTATCATTCATCTTTCTTTTTTGCTAAGCTGTGGCATATGTTTGATTATGCTAATTTATATGTTGGTGTCTTTAAATCACTGATGGTTTCTCACTATATAAATTAGCAAATACTCTTTTCAGGTTGTAATTGATATTATAAATTTAAAATCTCTGAGAACGTGAGTAGAATTGTTGCCTAATTCTCAAATATACTGACACTAAATCTATCACCTACTTAGATATATTTATCTGTAATGAGTAGAAATGGACGATGAACAACATATACACGTTATACTAGACTGGCTTCAATTTCGTAGTTGATGTAATAACATTCATACATTTTCATTCGGGCAAGATATAAAGAAGGTATAATGCTATAATTTTTTCAAATTAATTGGTGGAACTCACGCTTTTTCCGAATGCAATTCTGGCAAGAGAGCTATATTAGTATCTCATTAAGTATTGTGGTGTATGTTCGTCTTTTGTCACACTTGCACAATAATCTTTATGTTTTTTCCCTATGCAACTATAGTAGATATTATATTATTTCTGATTCTATGAGAAAGTAAATTGGTATTAATTTCCAACCATTCTTGCATGAGATCTATTGCCATATGCCACTCTTCCTTATGTAATGTTATTGGATTATACCTTAATAGAGGGATGCTATTACGAAATTTTCATATCCGCAGTGTGTGATTTTATTTAACATTATGGAAACATTCTTCGAGAAGTACATTAATTTAAAACTTAAGAATTTTTTATGAGAAATACTGATGTTAATAGATCTAGTTGATCCGTGTCTTACTTATTGCGTGGAATTTTTTTATATACAAGAACTCTATCCAACATTTCTAACCAGAAAGGTTGCAGAGATTCGGAACACTGGTGTGTGTTTGCATAATTTAGTATGATGTAATTAGTGTGCTTAACTATTGATACCCATTCTGCTGCCTTTGTCTTTTGGCTGGGTCAGCATTGTAGATTATTTTATCTTCATGCATTTTCGAATAGAAGATACAATTCGAAGAGGTCATACTTGGCTTTAATGTCCTCACTCACGCTGGGCCAGTTCTGGAGTGACTTCTTGACCTCTTATAAAATAGAATTTGTTAATGAAAATATTACTATTATTAAGTTTTGTGTATTCGAGTATAGTCGCTCTGTGAAGTAATAATGTTATCTGAACAGTGAGACTTATTATGCTTATATATAAAAATATTGTGTAAATAAACTTTAGTATTCAGGTTCTCAAAATTTGAAAATACTTTGTAAATAATTCCCCTTAAATATCAATTATATAAACTGTAATTCTCATCACCTTCTTCCATGAGTGAGAAACACTATTTTTCTTATCAATAAGTGTGTTGAGTAACAATAACTCTCTACTCAAGTTCGTACATTTTTATATCTGAATGTAGATAGACTGTTTTATAAAACTATCATGAGATTGTAACCACGTGTACAGTCGAGTTTTGTGTATCAACTAAATATACAAAAGTTTTTAGACATGGAGATAGTTGGAGCATCACACACAGGTGTGATATGTAAGGTCATATACAATTTAATTATGCAGCTAGCTATTTATGATACCAAATTACCTTATTTTCAGCAATACTATTTTAAGTTCATATCTCTATATTGGTAATTCTTATACATTAAATTCATATAGTGAGAGTGATTTGTTAGTGGATATCGTTTAAAGTGTACATTTGGCATCATTCCTGATACTAAACTTTTTATCTATTATTCTCGTGAGGAAACACAATTAATGTCATCTTTTCATCATTTTAGTAATCTTGAGCTCTTTTATATACGCTCACATGAAATGAATCCAGAAAAATTGCAGTGAAGGTATTATATCTTATAAACATATTGACGAGAACATTAAAGAGACAATAAGATACCACTTCCATGTATTTTTCTGGTGCAATAGCGGTTTTCAGTCCTCTTACTTATTAATAAGATACGAGGATAAAGCAGCTATCTTTAGCTGAAACATAAGTAGTTATAAATTATTCTGCCGATGTCATTTACTATTTGTTGTATGGAATAGCATGATCTACAAGAAGTCTTTAATTATAGAGTGTGTGTTACTTTTAATTTACAAAACTTATTATAACCAGTATCTTGGGTAAAATATATTTTTTAAATAAAATTTTTACACAGAGTGGCATATATAAATCAATTTTTCGTGAGATATATTTAGGCCTGTATAAGCTCTTCATTTTTAAATGTTTCCTGTCTGTAGGTGTATAGTGCTAAAAACCTGAAATTTTCTCACACATCTATACTCGAGTGAGCTAGTTTTAGACATACGAATCAGAATGTTCTTGAACTCTTATTATATTTGAGAAGATTTTAGGTGTTATTTGCTTGTTTTATTAGCAAATACCCACTGTCCTATTCGAAGTTAATACCCGAAGGAATAAATTTCTGTTCATGTTTTTATATAAGATAATGCTCCTAACTGTATTCATGCTATCAATTCTATTAGTTATATAGAATAACAGTTACATAGACATAATACATATGAACTAAATATATACTTTAAAGACTAATTTTTTGGCTATTAGTGAAAGATAATCAATACATACATTGTTTAAAAATATTTTATACTTTTTATCAGATTGGAGTTATACATTACACTTGAGACTCTGTAGGTAAGCATAATTAAGGAGAATGCGTATTTTTTGTTAATAGAGAGCAACAGAGTTTCAATAACTTGTGAAATTTAAATCTCTTCAGAGATTTATTTCATCATTATAATATGATTCCTTTCAAGCTGAATTGCAGTATCATATAATGATAAATTATTACCATCGTAATTTCGTTACCAAAATAAAAGAACATTTTTGAATTGAATAGTCTATATTACTTTGTAAGGGTGAATTAACTTCTTTCAAAAGATTCACCCAATTCAAATCTTGCTTATTCAATTTCCATTAAAATACAAAAATAAATATAACTTGCATTTTACCTGTATCCAGAAGGAATTTATTGAAATTGGATATCCACATTTTAATTTATATAAATGTTAAAAAAAAGGTTAATATACTAAATGCAGAATTACACCTTACATTGTATATTAACAATTTTAAAAGGCTATAAAAAAATGGAATAAAAAAAAAAAAAAAGAGATCTTATATTTTGGGTTAAAATAATTTATAAAAGTGTCTATGTACCACAATTTGTGCAATATAGAGCTTACCAATGTACCGTGTGTGTAAGGTTTGTAGTACGTATAATATATATTAAGTAATTGGTACAGAGTCTTGGTTGGCTAAAGTATGAACGTACCCATTCTAAAAATGGAAATATTTATAGTTAAAATTTAGGTAAGAATGTATTTTGCAATACTTTACCCTGGATGGACTATTACGACGTTTCCCTATGGTCGAGAACAGGGTGGACGATACTCGCGAGTCATTCATCTTATTAAACGTATTGGAAATTCATGAGTAACATTTATGGATGCTCTCTACAGAAGAAGAACACTACAACATACAATTCTCCCCTAAGGAACTGCACGCAGGACTAACATCCTGGCTCCCGTCGGCTCAGAAGCTTATTCGATTCGAATAAGCTTCGGAAACTTATTTCCATTTAGACAACATTAGAAACTTATCATATAATTTCTATTATTAAGAAGAGTTAAAGATTAAAATAATGATAATAATTCTTACATATATATATCAAACGTGAATGTGTATCTCTCGCAGTGTGTCCCAGATCTTCAAAAGTAGTTAGCTTCTTATTAGTACGGCATTAGGAAAGGTTTTACTTACTTCAGGTTGTGTGACAGGGACATACTGACTGTGGTAATGTCAATTTCAGTGCTTGTTTTCGTTTTCAAAATGCAGTTTACCTCAGAACTAAAGGTGATGACCGTATAATATTCTTCGAGAACAGTAGTCTTGGGATGGAAATTTCTTTGGGGGAGGGTTTCCGTAATTCCCTTGACTTGATACTGTTGGTGTTTCGGGTTTATTAACACTTTATCCTTAAAAGGAAAGGAAAACACCCTCCTTTTAAATGTATTCAGTGTCATTGCTTCTTGTCGTGGGTTTGATATTTTGAACTAGAGTATGCAAGACGTGAGAGTTAAGTAATATTACATATGCCTGAGTGTCACAACCGACCCATTCAAAATTCTTATCCTTCAGACACAGTTTCACTGACGAATAAAAGTATACTTATTTATATATTTGTCTTTCACTTGAAAACTTACGATAGCAAATCAATATTTTTATCTGTTGTTATACGTATTTGGCTAGGGGAATTATTAATAAGGATATGGTATTAAATTTAATATTATTTAAATAATTACTTCTGTAACCAGAAAAGCATATTATTGATAGTACTAAAAGGAGCATAACTCTATATCTTAGATTGAATTAACGGACTATTAGATTCATGGTAATAAAGTTAGTAGAATATGTGGAATGCAATTGTTACATTTATATTATAGCGACTTATATTACCTTTTAATACTTTGCGTGTGTTAAATTAGTGTTGTTCTCAAGAGTAGAGAGGATTTTTCGAATTCTTTATAGTTATAGAAGATGGTATTGATAAATATATAGCTCTCTATTTTAATAAAAGTACATTTCTAGTTATTTTCCGCGATGAAGCTCAATTTCGTACAGAGAGAATAATTTTTTTCACAATATGTGCGATATCATACCGATCGCATATCTCAGACATCCCAATTATGAAAGTTCTTGTCGTCAGAAAGAGAATGATATAAAACTTATTTATAATGTAATATCAGAGTCTATCGTTTCTCTTTATGAACAATTAACTAATATCTTTACTACCATTTTCCAAATTTCTCTACACATTATGTCCTAACATAGTCCCAGTTAATTAGGCGGCCTGGTCTAACGTATAGGCTTAAGCTGTTAACAATTGTGATTCTATTAGGGCTGGAGCACTTACACGTCACAAACGTTATATGCTGACACGTGGTTCTGTCTAAATTCTCGTTTGTGTTTATTATTTGTGACTTGTGTTGTGCATGTCAACAAAACCTATAATTAATTCGATGTTCATTGAACAGTGAGATTTTCGAATATGTTGAAAAATGGTATTCTTTTGTTCGACATATATAATCTCAAATCAAATATTATTTTCATATCTTCGTTTTTATGTACTTTATAAAATGTATGTTAATAAAATTTTATTTATATTTTTAAGAGAAATATATGAATTTTTATGTTTTTAATAGTTTTATTTTCGCATGTAATGAAAATTTTAATTTGGTCAATAATTTAAGACATTTCGTTAGTTGTTATCAAATATTGTAAAGCCTGACTTTGCTTAATTCGCTAGCTTATTGTTTAGTATTCTCCTAAATACTATCCATTACATCAGGTACATTTATAATTTATCCTGACGATTAGGCACAGTAATTCATAAAAGAATAATTCTCATTTCACTTTGTAATAATATATGCGAAAATTTACTTTTTTAGGCGTTTTATTGAAGAATTTGATGATAAAAACTGAAAAACCAGTGTGTGTGTGATTATTAAAAAAACGTTTACATTTTAACTATTGTGTGTCTGAACACTTGTTCTGTGGACATAGATATACAACTCATATCTCATCAATTTTTCAAACTCTTAGGGATACTAATTACATTTTATTGTGTTAAATATTATCATATATATATCGCTATCAATTATTGTCTTTGAGAGAGTATTCGTATAAGACAAAACTTGATTGCTATTAATGTGACTTTCTGAAAATAGGCTTTGCTACGAATAATACTGTGAAAAGTACTCATAATAGATTAAATAGTTACTTAATCTCTCATCTCTTCACTTCGTAACTCATTTGTGATTTCCTCTCTTAAAAATAAGTCACAGAATGGCTCTTGTCGGAATGATGATTTTGGTTATTGACATCATCAAATTGAGAATCCCTTAGATCCACATATTCGTCTTGTACTATTTACTCTTAGTTAGTTTTAAATTGAGTGCTAAATGAGTCAAGAAATTTATAATTCTTGCAATTCGAAATACAGTTCAGAGAATATAACTATCCTTCTTTATGTGCTTTAAATCGCTCCTAAATTCCCAAAATAGAGTTTTAGAACAATTTGCAAATTAATATTTATGTCGACTATGAGAGATTTTGCTGATCATTTCTATAATTAATACCAATTTGAGCTCACACAGGTATATTGATGGAATTAATATATACTTATAGGTTAATTAAAATATTAATATGTATAATTGATTAATTATCTTAATAATAATTAGAAAATTTTATATATTATTATTAATTTTTCACTATTGAGATAGATAAAATTATCCTGTTTTAGAACAATGGGAAGCCAAAATAGCTGCCGAGGGAATTAGTCATTCAACAAACTGAATGAAACAATTTCCTTTTAAGTTTTCAATTTATATCTGATATAAATTCACTTATATTATAATATTTCACTATTATAAATAAAGTCTAATAGTCTAATGCTATAAACGTGCACATTGCAAACTGTAGAAGCTGATTGAATATTTTGTTGTTTTAACGTAAAGATGAATTAGTTCAATGAACTAAAAATAAAAGAATTACCGACCAATATTTATAGATACACACACACCCTATACATAGCGTTCTATGATTATTCGTGTGTGTGGACTATAAAGAGTTAGAGGCGAACTGATGATTTGTCATTCTATTTTCATATAAAGTTATTGGGCAGTTCTTTAACTCTATATGTGTCATTTAACCAGTCAGATTTACATTTGTTAAGGTCACGAAATTCAGAATTTATATGATATTTACTACAGATCATTTTACTACATTGCTAGTTCGAAGTATATTAAAAATATTTATTTGTATAGCACATCGGTCTTCATCTTAATGTCTCTTGACTCCGACCTCATATTTTAGCAGGTTCGCGCCGGTTATCTCGCTATATGTACATGTCTGTTCCTTTGTGATTTTGTGCTTGAAACATTATATCAGTAGTTTGAATTGTCTTTTTATTTTTATAATTATCAACGGATACATAGATAACTTTCTTCGTTAATAATGATTGATTAACAACTAAAATATATATATATGTTTGTGGTTTTTAATTTGGTCAATTTGTTTGAAATCGAGCTGATAATATCTTGCACATAAGCAGAGTGAGCACAAAGTCATATTGAGTTAGCAAGGTGGAAGCGACCTATTTGGAATAGTGCATTATATTATGGCTGTGCCCAATTCTCTCATGTATTTCATGCTGTTGGCCAACATTGCCAACAGAATATTATTTTAATGTTTGATTCGTTTATCACGTGAGTGATTTTTTCTGAAGAGGTTGAGATGTTGTGTAGCAACCGCTTGTAGATTTAACTAGAGAAATCATCTAGGTTTATAGTGTTTGTAGAATAACTATAGATATTAAGTTTTAGGATAGCAACTTTTGTTGGAATTTACCAATATTTTTCGAGTTACCGATAGAACACTTCATCTGAGTAATGCGTTTAACTTATTATATATCATTATGTTGATTTTTCATTAATATTGAACTCAGACATGAAAAGATTTTGAACATTTACGTCTTGGATTATATTAAACTCCCGAATTAAGCTCTATATCGTGTCTGATTTGTGCTCATTTTTCGCGTTTATGAGATACACATATTTGTTATCACACAATAACATGATAAATCAACCATTCGCAAGAGCCCGAACTTTTGTTAGCCTATTATATTAGTCTAAATTTCTCACGATAATATACAATCGATTTACTCTATATTGATTATTGGGTTATGAGATTACCATAATGGAGAATATTACTAGATGGTTAAATATTTACTTCTTTTTACTATTCAATGACTTCATTTTTCTGCACTGTGATAAAACAGCTATATTAGAATCATCAGACCTAGTTTACAACAGCAAGTTTATTAATCTATCACATCGGGATTGTATTTGGTTATTTTTGATATCTATATTCATTGGTGTGTTATAATATTTTATATAAGTCAAACATATAGCAATAGTCATTACATACACAAACTATGGTTTCATTATAAGGTCTATTTATTTTTTATCCTTATTGATATAATGTAACAAAAAAAATTAAATAAATTTATATCTCCTAGGGATTCCTTCTTAATTATTTTCCTAAAGTATTATCAGTTTCTCCTTCAATTCAGACCTTCAGAGCTAAATATTATTGAGGGGTCAAGGTTAATTTGGCTTACATTTAAAGTTTGAATACTTCTACTGAGAGCATCCATAAAAAAACATAACTTTGATATAAAATCAACTTCTGATATCAATCAAAAAACGGGTGTAGTTGGTTTTTAAGCTTAGAAGAGTAAGATCTAAGCTGTAAACACTATGTCCATATAAATAATATTAAATGTTAAATGAATTTACAAGGGTAAAGCTTCTTTTTCAGTGCTATATTTTGTGAATAGAGGATAAGAACATTCCCACAACTCTTGGGTTAAAAACTGCACCTTTAGCTATATTAGCAAAAGTATATAGATATATATAATTAAAATCCGGGAATATAAGAAATACAGAGAATAAAAAAATAGAAAAAACAAAAATTTAGCATATTCTTAGGATTTTTAATAATTACTTATGTAATACTGTCATTCCTATAATATTCTTTTTACCTTCCTTTAACACAGGTGGCCTTTTGATAATCTTTTTAATCTATAGGGTCAATTTGGATACTTTTCTGATACTATAAACTGGCCCGAGATATTTAAATGGAATTATTGTGGCAAAATTAACATTTTCTAAGACGAAAAGTTAAAGCCCTGAATCCTTGAAATGTTTTTAAGATTTTTTCTAAATTTTTAAGATGTTCTTACTGTATCATACTAAAGAATTAGATAATCCCATATAATTTTGACAACAAGCTTCTTAAGATATTAGAAGAAAGTATATGATAACGTACGACACCGGGCTCAACGTACCGGAGAAGGAGACAACCTAGAGAAGTTCCTCCTGAATGGGCCAGATGAAGATCATAGAGATCAGGAGTTATTTCAGGTCCTATAAACTAGTTTTAAGTTTATCCTCAAATAGATACTTTGATTCGAAACCTTTAATGTTATATAAAATGCTGAAATACTTCGACCCACCTAAAGAGGTTAATATCTCGTCTATTCTTGGCATTGCCATAACTTCATTTTTAGTCACAGGAATAACAAATCTATGCGTTTCATCAGCGCATTTTTTATATACTGAGTATCACTGGACATAACATCAAGGGCTATATATTATTTCTTCTTAAACCCTAACTCCCAACATTTTATCAAATATGTCCTGCAAATTTTCTTTAGTGTATTGAAGGGAGTCCGATGTTGGGGAGTATGGATGGTTTAGTCTATTAATTTACCAACAATCCCTAATCATCATTCAGGAGTTGATTATTTCTTGTTGAACACGTATCGGAGATTATTTAAATCTAAATTTGTTAAATATATTATTATTAGGCACATCTACATCTTGATCTGCATGATAAATTATCTCCTAATACTTATATATAAAACAAAACGAAATGAATTTATTCAACATTTGCTTAAGAGATATATTATATATAATATGTTTCTAAGAGCTTTCCTTTATCTGCTTTCGTAAAATATAAAGAATATAAAATTTGAAATTGATATTACAATTGATATATGATGGTTTCCGTTGAACCCATAGCGGAGCTCATAAATTATTTTAATATATGAATGTCTTTTCAAATCAAAGTTAACCCAAACACAAAACTATTTCTCCAGGAATCAGGGTTATCTTTCAGAATATAAAATTTCACTCGAGTATTTGAAACTTTCCTATATAATAAAATAATTTTTAAGTTTTTCATATATAAAATTTAATTTTTATTAATTAAGCCTTTCTTCATGAAATTTAAATTAGATATAGAAATGAAATATATTCTATTTTCCGAAATGGACCCGCTTTACAAAGTATTTGGGAAATATAGATACTAGTTTACCTGCACGATCTAAAGGCTCACTCATATGTGTATTGACCAAGATGTTTTCTATTTAATAGGTTATGGGGATTTTATTTATAGGGGGAATCGTTGATTTATAATTAATAAGAGATATATAATATATATATTATAGAGAGATATATATATAAACAACTGTTATATGACTCGAATTCCTGGATACCTATTATAAAACTTCTCCAAAATTAAACCCATTATAAATACTGATAAAAATTGATCTCTGGTTAGATAGTTTTTTTATTTATTAAACAGCATAATCATAGAGAAATTGAAGATATAACCAAATAAGTTCGTCACATGTTGAGAATCATCGAATTTCAGGCAATCACGATACTAACTAGATATACATAAGCATCTTCATTATTATTTACCTAAAAATAAGAAATTAGACAAAAGTTTTTAAATCTTCGCTTTTCCAATTAAATGATTTAAGCCCTTCCTAAAAAAATGTTTATATACAATACTAATGATAATATATATATATACAAAAAAAATATAATAAAATATTATATTATATATATATATATATAAATATATAAAATACTATATATATAATATATATATATAATATTCACACTCATATTTCTTCTGACTCATGCCCATAAATATCCAAATGAACTAATATTAGAAAGACCTAATTTGAAGAAAATGCACTTCTTAAAAGAAGAAAATAAGAAAAGATGTTTCTAGCTCATATTATCAATTTAAGTGCAAAATATAAAACGTTTTTTTGTTTTTGGCTGTTTATCAAAGGCTGTCGGAAAAAAAAAAAATATCTCTCTACATTTCATTATTAACGAAATTTTAATTAAATAATCGCGCATTATTAAAAAGAGGTAACAGATAAACACCCGTGAGTGTGTTCTTCTGTCCTCGATTCTCCTTGGTTTATATAAAAAGACAATAAACCCAGAAATAAAAAATAAAAAAAAAAAAACAATATGATAATTAAAAAATAAACTTCCTTTCTCTTCATCCTCTTTTCTACAGAGATTGGGCGACATGTGCCGTAGCATCGGATCGGAAAAGAAAAACAGTAGAGAATATGGCAACAGTAGAAACACACCAACAATAAAAACGAGTTAACAAGATATCAGAAATATAAAAAAAAAACGTAAAAAAAAAAAAAAAAGCGATGGACCTCAACTAATGGTAGCATCAGAACAACAAAAAAACAACCCGCCATTCACTCCTGTTCACCATTTTCTCGCAGCAGAACCAAGAATAAACAATAACATCCAAAAAAAAAAGAGCGATTATACAGCTGTGAACGTTATCTCACAGCAATTATACAAAAAACTCAATTAAGTAAACAAACTAAAAAACATTATTATTTATTTCCAGCAACCTGTTGCAATAAAGAATCCTACCATAGGCTGTAAGTCAAATAACATCGCAGTCAAAAGCCCAGCAACCTCATACTAAAACACAACACAACAAAAAACACAAGAGCAACAATAAAAAACTTCATTTTTTTATCTAAAAATACATATATATACTATATATATATAAAAAAATCACAACTACAAAAAAATTAACTATAAATATACAACTGTAAATAAATTATGTAATGTCACAAAATGAAATAAAATTTTAAATGCTACAAAAAAAAAATAAAAAGTTTTAGACGAGTATATAGAGAATAATGTTTATCAGAAACGATTATAGACATAAAAAAGATAAAAAACACGGATTTATCTTTGGTTATGACGATTTAATGCATAAATTGAATGAAGATATAGCTGAAACCGCTCCATCGCTTAAAAAAAATATAATTTTTTCCCAGAGTATATGCGAGATGTATCCTTAAACGCTGAATACCTGATCGTATTTGGACAAAGAAGAGATATGAGTCAAATCAATGTACTAGGTACTCAGATGTTTCCAATGAGGAGAAAAGTGTTTCAGAAAATATAAAAAGAAGTTACATCTACTCTTCACTGTTATTCAGTGTGTGAACTTCATCCTAAAAACACGTACAGAGTTTTGCTCTGTACCAATATTCTACCCTACGAAATAGAAACTGTATACATACCTCAATAATCAGTATTCTAGTTGCAAATTATTTCTTTCTTATAAAAAATTTAAAAATCTGAAACCAGCTGAAAAACTTAAACTAATCTGCGAGAATGAGGAATTCACCCAATGTGTATGTGAAGTCTGTCTAAATCTTTTAAAAGGA
>JABUQX010019121.1:35000-60000 GCA_015478945.1 Trachelipus rathkii
CCTACTCATCATGATTATTTAGATTGATGCCTATGATATTAATAATACAAAAATGGGAGTCATCAAAGTGGTTCCTTGATTCTCTAAAACCAAGTGGTACAAATTATAAGCAGCTACTATTTCTCACTGGCACAAATGATCCATACATGTTTGCATACAATATGAGGAGCCATGGTTATCTTGATCTCTAAGCTTCACACCAAAATAACCTACATATCCTTTTTTAACAAACTGAGAAATAGGTTTTCTACAACCTTTCATTGTGTACTCTCCACATATAAAACAAAAAACGTCAATATGATTCGAGTAGAATCTTCTTGGAGTAACCATAACTTTTGCGATGTTAGATCTAGAAATGTGAAATGATATGAGTGGAAATAAAAATATACGTCCTATAAAATCATAAATATTACACTGTTAAGTTATTTACTTTTCACTGAACACTACAGTTGAATTTATGTAAGCACTCTCACAATATTTGCTTTTTCATAAAAGCACAGACCAAGAAACAAAAGAATAATTCGGAAAACTTGTTAGAATTTAAATCTATGGTCAACTCATTTCTAAATTTCTCCGTTTTTCTGTTAAGTCATATATCAACATATAACACTCAACTTTTCATTCGTATTTTTCTAGAAGTATACATACTCATATAACACTCTCATCAACTTTACTTCGTTTTCACTGAAGATCATTCCCTTTATACATTATATTATATTACTCTTTAAACTTTCTTTCGATTTTCAGATGCTGATTTACTATAAACATCATTATGCTAACTTCATTTTAGTTAAAAATTCTGAAGTCATACATTATATATTACACTCATCTTAAAACTCTATTTTACGATTTTCCTTTGAATGTCATTTTCACACTATAATATACAACATCTTCCATCAACTCATTTCTATACGTTTTACTTGAAGTCATTCACAAGTTAACTCATAGTCATTCTATCAATCTTCTTTGTTTTTTCTGACAGGTTCACATCACTATTCAGCATACTCACTCTAAACATTCTTCGTTTTCTGAAGTCATTTCACATACTTATATTATTTCATAGCTTCTTCCACGAACTTCTTTCAGTTTTATTCATTCTGAAGGTCATAAACATATATATATAGCCACAAACTAACTACATTTAGGGCTGTTTAGTCACATACCATCTTATATATTAACAACTCTCAATTTCTTATATCTTCGTTTTCACTGAAGCCATTTCACTATACACTCTCAACTTCTTTTCGTTTTCTGAAGTCATATACTATATTCACTCTCTCGACTTATCTTCCGATTTCTCGGTGTCATTTAGTTCTATTCACTTATAAAAACGAATGCTTCAAACCTAATCTTCACAGTTTTCTAGAAGATTCGATACTCAACTTTAGGAACAAAACTCCTCAACTTTCTTCGCTTTGGCTAGAAGCTACATCTTTCCCCTATAACCATTGAGTTCATCTGTCTCAAGTCTTATATATTCCGATATGTTATACACTGACCAAATTGTATAAAAATCTATAATATAGCTTTTATGTGCGAATCTTTTATTCATGACTCCAGATAAACTTCGTTTAGTTGCTTACATTGTTAAGTCATTTATTTCTAATTTAATATTTTCAGTGGTTTTTCTTTCGATTTACTTCAGCTGTCGTTGTTTCTGCAATTCGCTCAACGTCGCGACACTATACAGGCGTCACCTCAACTTTCTTTCGTTCTTTCTCTAGTCAAGAAAACACACCTAACTCATGACTTTCCAATCCTTCATTTTTACATCTCTCTCAAAGTCTTTTGGCTTTTCTTGAAGTATCTTTCAACAACTAAAAATAGCACAAACATCGCTTTCTCTACTCTTTCCTGTGTATCGTCTGACAAGTCAATTCTCACTTCTATATATACTTCGATAAACATTCATAATCAGATTATTCTGAACTCATTGTCATTCACTATAACTACTCTTTTCGTCAACTCTTCAATTTATATTCGCTTATTATGTTTTCCTCGTAAGTCATTCAAAGGAGACAACGTTCCTACATATATATATCATTATCATATTACATCTTATCGTAATAATATAGTAATAAGTATAATTAAACAATAATATAATTTATTTATACAATACACCCGTTTACTATATTTTATTATTAAATTGTACTTTACATGAGAGTTTATATGAATATATTATATATATATATTTTATATAATTTTACTCAATATTTTCACGTTACTAGTTTACTTTTAGAAGTTCATTATTACTTGCTAATGACTAAACTCTTGTATGTTTGACAAGAAGTTATCATTTATTTATTTTCAATATACACTCGCTATCCTACACTGTTTTTCTGAAGGCCCTAAAGACTATATTAACACTATACTCATACTTTTTCGTTTTTTCTGTTAAGTCATACACATATATCAATTACTCAACATTTCGTCGTTTTATTCTGAAGTCAATTTACACTATATTATACATCATTCAAACCTTCATTTAATCAGTTTTTTGCTAGTTAGAAAGTCATTTTAGTCACTTGTCACTCTCACTTATCTTTTTTGTATTATATGAGTCCACATCTCTTAAGGTCATTCAGTCTGACTTTAACTAACTGTCTCTCGCTTATATATACTAGAAGTTTACAGTTCCATCTTATACTACCACTTATTAATTCCTCAGGTTTATTTCGGATCATTCATATCTTGTGTTTATATCATGAGAGTCATTACTATTTGTAGTCCAACTCTCAACTTTTCGTTTTTCTGAGAGGACGCTCTTATTTATATTTCATTATATTAACTTTTCAATCGGTCTTTCAAAACTTTTCACTCGAGATATTTTTTCAACCTATGAGTCATAATATTTACTATAACAATTTAACTTACACATACATCAAAACTTTATGTAGTATAATTGACTGTAAGAATACATTAGAAGCAATCTATATTTCACATACGTAGCATCCAATCTGTATCTACTTCTTCTACGTCGATAATATATATGAACAAGTATTCAATACTAACATCACTATACACAATCTTTATATATACTTACTTCAATTATCTTAATCGTTAATTTACACCACCTGAAGTTATATCATTATAACACTA
Organism: Trachelipus rathkii; assembly: GCA_015478945.1. Taxonomy (NCBI): domain Eukaryota; kingdom Metazoa; phylum Arthropoda; class Malacostraca; order Isopoda; family Trachelipodidae; genus Trachelipus; species Trachelipus rathkii. The sequence goes on from JABUQX010019121.1 coordinate 38,100, forward strand.
TACACTTTCTCATTTTTCTTCGTTAATTTCATTTTGATAAGTCATTCACTATACACTCTTATCAACTATTTCTTCGTTATTTCTGATTTAAGTCATTCACTCATATGCACTCTCATAAGCTCTACTTTGTTTTCTATGTTAAGTCATACACTATAGACAAAACTCCAACTATCTTCTTTGATTTTCTTGAAGTACCTTAATTAACACTAACTTGAATATTATAATCAACTTTTACATCAACTATCGTCGTTTTTTCTCATGAAGTCTTACTTTTATATACAGCTTTGTAATTATTAACTCTCAACTTCTTTTACGTTTTCTGGAAGTCATTCTTAACTTATAATAATAATACAGCACTCAACTTTCTTATCGTTTTCTTCATGAATGATTACATTTTACTTTTTATATTACATTAATCAACTTATGTCTTCGTTTTATTTCCATGAAGTCATATATTCACGTATATTATTAGCACTTTCAAACTTGCTTATTCGGTTTCTAAAGTCATTTATCTTATTTAATTAATTTAAACTTTATACAAGTCAATTCATTCTTTATTATATATTAATATTACGATTATTTCTGAAAGTTCATATTCACCTATACACTTATATAACTTATTTCTAACTTTCTTCGTTTTTATCTGAAACGTCATAATTCTATTTTAACAACTTTACTCAATCATTCTTTCTTGTATTTTATCTGAAGTTCATTCCACTATAACATATACTCACTTTTACTACTTTTCGTTATATCTGAAAGTCTTAATTTACAATATTCAACTCGTCATTTAACTTCTTTGTTTCTGATTAAAGTATTTTCTCAATTCTGACTAAATGAAATATTCTAAATATTACGTTTTTCACTGAAGTCTAAATATATTATCAACTACTAAACACTCTCAACTTCTTCGTTATTTTTCTATGAAGTCTTAATACACTTGAGTTGATACTGTGCGAGGTCGCTCGTTTTCATTAGTAAGTTTTTTAAAACTTATATTACCTCTCACTTCTTTATTATTAATATTATTACTTTCTCGTTATTTTACTGGAATTGCTTAAATTCACTTTATACACATACTTCAATTCTTAAACTTCGGTTTTCTGAACGTCCATATACTTAATTATATTACACTCCAATTATGTATCTTTCCGTTTTTATCTGTTTATAGTACATTCACTATATACATTTACTTATTCAATACTTTATCTTCCGTTATTTCTCTGAAGTCATTAACATTATAACTTGTTATAATTAACATGTATTATAGTTAGTGTACTCTCAACTGTTTTGCGTTTGTCTGAAGGTCATTGCCTATAGCACTCTCACTGTCTTTCGGTTTTCTCTGAAGTCGATTTCACCTAGGTATTACACCACTCTTACTCGCAAGCTTCTTTTACAGTTTGTCACTGTTAAAGTCATGATCACTGTACACTACTCAACTTCTATATCGTTTTCTGAAGTCATTTCACTATTTAAATTATACATTTTAGTTAATATACTAGTATATATTATCTTTATCAACTTTACTTCGTTTTCTGATTAAGTCTAATTAATTCACTATATACAACTCTACTTTGACACTTCGTTTTTGTTTTTCATGAACCGTGGTCGGACACACGCATCGTTTTATTTCAGGGTAGGCGTTATGCTTTACGCGACATTGTTGATTGATATCATAGAAAATGTAATTGAATCACTATGATGCATAACTCAATTTACTATATTACTCGTTATTCTGAAGTTCAATTACTTGGGTAAATACAGATTGACTGTTCATCTAGTGAGACTATCTTGCGTTTTCATGAGTCATTTTATCACTATATTTATATCTAATAATTCTGTACAACTTATCTTAACGTATTCGTTTAAAGTCCATTCAACTAATTATTAATACTCTCAACCTTTTCGTTTTTCCTGAATTGTCATTCACTATACACTCAACTTCTTCACGTTTTCTGAAAGTCCATTACCTATACACTTCTTATCTCAATTACTTTTCATATTCGTTTATTCTGAAGTCAAATTTAGCTTTATATTATTACACTCTTTTCAACTTCTTTCGTTTTTCTTAGAAGTCATTATTAACAATACTTCTCTTCAATTATTGTTCTTTATTGTATTTCTGAAGTCCTATTCACTCTATTTTATATATTATTAATAAGACGGCTAGTATACATGGTCCTCAAAAAATTCATTTATAGTATTGACAGGGCATTGTAAAAATTAATATTCACATTTCAAATTATAAAAATCTATACTATTGGGCTATTACTATACACTCTCACTTCATATCGTATTTCATTAGCTAGTTCATTTTTCAGCTTTTATATCTTCTATTTGTTGCTCTAATCTCTACATAATCGTATTTTTTTCACTGAAAGTATTTCCATTTCACTTATCTTAATTTGTTTATACACTTTCTTAATCTTCTTTCTTGTTTTCATACATACGTATAGTCAATTTATTCACAATTTATATTTGTAACTATACTATCTAATACTTCTTTCGTGTTTTTATCGAAGTATCCATATTTATCTACTAGTACTAACTCGCAACTTGTTCCGTTTCCTGAAGTCATTTATATCTTATTATACACTATTCATTTGTCAACTTCTTTTTTTCTGATAGTCATACAGCCAGAACACTCTAACTTTACTTATTGAATTTTCTGAAAGTCATAAAACTCTACACTCTCAACTTCCTTTATGATAATATTACTGAAGTCATTCACTTATAATATATATTAAATACATTATTATCTTCTCAACTTTCATTTTACGTTTTTCTGAAAGTCATACTTTAATATTTAACATAACTTTTCTACAATCATTCTTCCGTTTATATTCCTGAAGTCATTTCAACTTTTAATATATACATCTCATCTGGTCTTCGTTTTTCTGAAGTCATTTCACTATACAACTCCTTTAAAACTTCTTTTTACGTTTATCTTTATGGAGTCATTAATCACACTATAGCACTCTTCAACTTTATCTTCGTAAATTTTCTTTTTTAGAAGTTTATCGAATCATATATATACTTAATATACCCGCAGTTTACCATACATAGACAAAACTACAATCACAGACGGGATATTACACTCTCAACTTCTTTTCAGTTTTCTTGAAAGTCATTTCACAATATAACGGACTGCACTCTCGAGGTACTCAAGATCTTTTCAGTATTCTTCTGAAGTACATGTGCTACAGATCAGTAAGTTCTACAGGTACAACTACTACCAAAAATTCTTTTCTTTGTTATATTGAGAAGTCTTGAGTAAATCCAACTTATACCGCAATCACTCTCAACTATAGACTGTCTGTTTCACATGAACGTTCATTTCTTATTCTTTTTATTCTAATCTTGATCACATAGGTATCATTCGTTTTTTTTTCTTAACGTTAACGTGCATATCCCTTAGGACTAAACTACTCTGCAACGCACTCGGTACCGCACGACGTGGTTTTCTCTCTCGTTCTTCTTCCCTCGGGTGTGACGAGGTCAGATATTTCCACCTCATATTCCGGGCATGGGTCCTCTCATTATTTGCTTCTCTTCTTGTCTTTGCTGTAATGTTCTGCGGAGTAGGTTCATGGTGTTATACGGCGGGGTGTTCCACTTTCTTGCAACTTTTCACTCGCTTCTTCATCGTTATCATGCCGGGGGTTGCAATAATGATTCCTCATAGCCCTCTGGGTCCTCCCCGCTTCACGGTTTTCCGTGGAGCCCCTTAAAAAAACTTTTGAAAATTTTTTCACTCCGTCTCTCATAAAGAATCAATAATCCATAAAACATTCATCTCAAAATCTTTTATAACAGTTTTGGTCGGTGAGGGTGCAGTGGCTTTACCGATACTCAGGACGCGGGACAGGGAGGGAGGGGGACTACTTTCCATTACACTGTCTTCCCGGACGGGTTGTATTTCGTGGGGACGGGTAGGCAGGTGGTACAACCCCTATGGACCGCACTACTCCCCACTATCTAGTGACTCGATTTGTGCATAGAGAGTGGAGTGGTCACGCGTGAGGTATTCCGTGCGATTCACATATCTTCTTCGCTCTTTTCCGTGAGAGGTACTTATGTCACGCGCTAACTGATTCCACACCGGGAGGCCGAGAGAGTGCATACAATCTCATCTTCCGCTTCTTTTTCTCCTTCGGACAATGTTTCGTAGTTTTCGAATAGCGTCGGGACTTCTCTCATTACCTTCTAGTCTTTTCTGTTATAAAGATATGAAAAATCTTATTACTCATTTAAAAGTAAAAAAAATAAAATAAAACATAAAAATACATTAGATAATTTTTTGTTCTGTAAAAAGTCATACTTTTTCCATTCTACCTTTTTCACAGCATCAAATACTTCTTCGTTCTACATTTTATTATGAAGGTCCATCTCACTATACAGTCATATTGTTCTACCAAGTCACTTGGCTGCCACTTCCTCTTAGGCTACAAATCTGTGTGCACGTTCGCTATTTCAGATAAAGTCATTCAACCAATATTTTGGACCACAATTTACTATCTAACTTTCGTATATTTCTCAGATATTTATGTCATTCGAGACTTATAACGATACTCTCATGTAAATATCTATTTGATCTTTACGTATGTTTCTGAAGTATTTCACACTGATTTTATTTAACATTACTCAACTTCTTCGATTTCTGAAGTCATTAAACTAGTAAGCTCACACTCTCATTAACTGATTCTTCTTGTTCTTCTGAAGTCATGTTATACCTATTCCACATAAGTCCTTAGTATAGTCCATACTTATCTAACTTCATTCAGTTATTTATCTTGATAAGTCATTCACATCTTATTTACATTATTATTACTTTTACAACTTCTTCGGTTTTTACCTTCTGAAGTCATACAACTATGTTAGCACGTCTCCACTATCACTCCGTTTTCTGAAGTCAATTTTTACACGTTTATATACATTACTGCTTCACTTCTTCGTTTTATACTTAGAAAGTCATTAAATTTATATATAATGATTGATGTTGTCTGCTTGTTTACTCTGAGTCATTACACTATAAATTTACAATTTTCACTAATTTGGAATTTTCGGATATTAAATCAATTCGAAGATGCCAGACAAAAACACATATAAATAGTTTAATTCTTTTTCTATATGTCAAAACATTCTTCGTTTCGATTTTACTTGAAGTCATTAATTTTCACGGACTATAATACACTCTCAAAACATCATTATCGCCTGTCTTGACGCTCAATATTACACCTATAAACATTTTATTAGACATTTTATGATACTTAAGGTCTATTAGTATATACTCTCAAACTTCTTCTGTTTAATACTGAAGTCATACGCTTTAATATATACACACTCAACTCTTCATTCGTTTTCTGAGTCATCTTCCATAATACACTCTTATAAACTTATCTTATATATTATTATATATATAATATCTATCGTTTCTTTTACTTTCATCACATTTATCACATATACACTCTCATAACTTCTTTCAGTTTTATTCTTGATAATGTACATTATTACGACTATATTTAACATACTCTCACTTCTTCGTTTTTCTGAAGTCATTTTACAACTCTATACACTCTCAACACTCTTCTATTTTTCTTAGTAGTCAATGTGTTTCACTTCTAATTAATACACTCTCATTTTAACTTATCTTGCGTTTTTCTGAAAAGTCATTTCACATATATTTTCACTCATCCAAATCATTCGCTTTGGTATTTATTTTCTCTGAAGTCATACATACTATAAGTATATATTTATTACATCATCTTAAACTTCTTCGTTTTTTCTGATTAAGTCATATTGCACTATATTAATACATCCGTCACTTCTTCGGTTTTTCTGAAGTCATTCACTATGCTTAAGGACTGCTCCATACTTCTGGGCTGTTGCGTTTCTATTCTGTTAAAGTTTTCTTAATTTTAATTTCACCGTTTACTTGCCCACTCCTGATAATTCCTTTGTTCGTCTTTCACTCGCATTAGGTAGTGCTCTTCAACGCCTAATAAGACATAACTCTTACTTTAGTCAAATATTGTGTCGTTATTTATGAATTTGTCGTCAATTTTCTTTTACCATATTAATCTCAGGATGGTCATATAATACGGGTTTTCGGTTTCGGCAGTACATAAACTATAATTAGGCAACTCAATCAATCGGGGTCTCCACTCTCGTTTGTCTGAAGTCATTACTTCTCTAAACCCGGTAACGGTTAATTTTCCTGAAAACTTCGTCGTTTTATCCTGATAAAAGGTCATTTTCCTTACTATTTTTATCACCCGTTCGTGGCAACTCTTCAGTTATATCTGAAGTATTCAGTATACACTCTCAACTTCTCTCTTGTTTTCTGAAGTCATACACTATACACTCTCACTTCTTCGTTTCTGAGTCAGTTATATTATAATGAGCAACTAATCTCAAATTTATCATATCGTTATTCTGAAGATCCTTATTACACATAACTCAAACAATCCTACATTGCAAATGTTCCCTCTGTCTGTTTTTCCGCCTTGAAAGGTCATTCACTATATTCCTCAGGAATCTCTCATTCTTTCTTCGTGGTTACTTGAGTATTGCTTTCCATTATTCATTTACTATACATCTCTCAACTGTCTTTCGTTTTGAATCTGAATAGACTTGTAATTAACTATACTCATGGTTTCTCATTGTTCTCCACCGCTATTTTTCTGGGAGAGGTCAATTTTTACTCTAAATACACCTCTAAACCTTCTTTCGTTCTCTCTAGAAGTCATGACACTAATAACTGCTAACTCCTATAGTCTTCTTTTGAAGTCTTTATTTTCCCTATTTTATTCAACTATACTTATTACTTCTTTCGTTTTTCGTTTAAGTTATACATTTCCAAACATATACACTCTCAACTTCTCTTCGTTTTCCTGAAGTCATAGCACTAATAATCACTCTCAACTTCCTTCGTTTTCTGATGTCATTCACTAGTAACAACTCATCAAATTCTTCGTTTCTACCTTGGCATTTAGTTCACTCTCACTATACACTCTCAAACTTCTTAGACGTTTTTACTGAAGTCCATACCTCGAACTTTCTCAAATAGCACTCTCAACTTCTTTCGTTTATACATAAGATTTGTCATTATTTAACTAATCGCAAACATCGGGCTGAACTTCTTTTCGTTTTTTCTGAAGTCATTCACTATACATTCGGGCTACAACTTCTTCCGAATTTATTCGTGAAAGTCATACACCTATACAGTGTCAATTCTCTTGCTCGTTTGTCGGTGGAAGTCCTTGATTGATACACTATAACACTCTACCGATTACATTTACTTCGTTTTGCCTGAATTGTCATTTCTATCTCAAGTATTACAGGGGGCTCAAGGGCCGGTCTTCTTTCGTTTTCGTTCTGAGGTCATACACCTATACCAACTCTCAAACTATTCTCAGTTTTTCTGGGAAGTCATATACACTTAGGTAGGAAAACACTCCTTCAACTTCTGGTCGTTCTTCTGATATATTGTCATAAAAATTCAATATAATTCACTCTCAACAAATTCTTTGTTCTCTGTAAATGTTCAATCACTATACTTCGGCAACTCTCACGAATCTTTCATTTCGTTTTTTGGCAGTGAAAGTCATACAAGGAAAATTCTATTCTATACACAACTCACTATCTTCGTTATCATAGTTATTAGTCCAGTTTACATTGGGATAGCACTCCTCCAACTTTTCGTCTTTCTGAAGTCAATTTCACTATACACTCTCAACATACTTACTATCAGTTTTATCCTCTGAAAGTCAATTAACTTAAACTTATAGCACTTCGTCTAATTCCTTCTCTTTACTTTATGTCTTGAAGTCATTACGTATACTGATACATCTAATCAACTTTCTTAGTTTATTCTTGATAATGTCATTTCTATTCGGACATAAATACAATTTACTTTCATCTAATCTTGCCTAATAGATAATCTTCTTCTGTTATATGTCCTTAATAATTTTATTCCACTATTATTCATCTCATATCAATCTTATTCTTTTGCGTATTTCTGATAGTCATTTACACACTATTTTAATATTTATTATTTATTACACTCTCATACTGTTCTATCTGATTTTCATTGAAGTACATTTTATTTCAACTTTAATATTACATTTCTTCTATAATCTTACTTTATCGTATTTCATGTATAGTCATTATTACACATTATATTTCATTTCATTTCTAAACTTCTTTGTTTTTTACTTGTTAAGATTCATTACAATAGCTTTAATATTCTCTCTCAATTCATTACTATTAGATTGTATATCTGAAATTATTTCGGAACCATATTAAAGGCGTCTCGGGTCTCGGTACAAATTCTTCTTCGTTTTCTGAAGGTCATTTCACTTAAATAGTTTCTTACATTTTTCGGTTAAATTTCATTACTTCTGTTAATTGCTGTGAAAGATTATCTATACCATCTAATGCAATTATCTCTACAAAAAATTCGTAACAATTTTCGTTTTCTAAGATCAGTGGATCAACATATAAAACACCTCTTCTTCCAAGACACTTCTATTCCGGTGTGAATTCTGATTTAAGTCAATATCCACAATCATCAGCACTACTCATGCACCTCAATCTTTCACGTTGGTTCTGAAATGTTGCCGGATACACTATATTAAAAAATTAACTTTTCAAACTATCATTCGATTTGAATATTATGGATATAGATCTATACTCTATACAGTCCTGAAACATTCTGTCCTGTTTTTTTGAAGTCATATTCAAGCAGAATTAAGTAAACATTTCACTACCCATCAATTCTTCCACTTCGTATTTCTGAAGATCAATAAATACTATATCTATCTCTATACAACTACTTTCATATTAATGTTTTTTCTGGAGGTCATAAACAAGTCTACTATTACTAAAGTCTTCTCATACTAAACCGAATTCGTCGTTTCTGAAGTACGGTGATCATCTGAGGTAACACTACTTCATCAAAACTATCTCTTAATCGATGGTTCTGGCAGAAATATCAATATGTTCGGCACTTATATCATTTAAATGATATTCTGCTCTTTAAACATTTCATTATCGTTTATTATACTCACCTGATGTCCATAACTTTATTAACAACTCTCATTAACAACGTTATCTTACGATTTATATCTGAAAGTATCTCATTACACTATACACTCAAACTCTTTTACTAAGTTTCTGAAGAAATCATATTCACTATACCTCTCAACTAATACTAATACGTATATTTTACACTTTGAAGTTCATTCACTATAAATATAAACACTCTCAACTTACCTTTCGTTATTTAACTGAAATTAGTCATACACTATAAAAATTAATTAACTAACTATACGTCATTACAAAACTTCTTTCAGTTTTAATTTCATATTAGAAGTTACATTAATTCACTATACACATTACATCTTAAACATTTTCGTAGTTATTTCTAGATAAGATCATATCAGCAAAATATTCATCTCTTTCAAACTTGATCTTTTAATCATTTCTATAATATATTTTTATTTGTATTTTCTGAATAATCATTATTTTTCACACACTATAACATCTATTAATGAACTTCCTTCAGTTTTTACTGTAAAAGTATCAAATATTAATTATCACATTTTATACCACTCCATAATAATTTCCATTACTCTTTCTGATTGTCATAAAGAACTTTTTTTTATATAACCATTTGTTTTTATAACTAATTAATTTGTTTTACTTCTGGTAACCATCAATTTAAAAAAAGAAATTCACTACCTATTACAAACATTAATATCTTTTTACTTTTTTCTGATTAGTCAATATACATATAAACTAAAATAAAAATAAAATACACTTTTTAGATTTACTCATTTCTTATATCTAATAGAAGATAATTTCTACAAAAATATAAATAATAATAGAATTAATATAATTTCACAAATCAAATAACTTCTTTAATATAATTGTATAATACTAACAAGCAAATTCTATTCTTTATAAAATGGAAGGGAATAACTGGTATAGTTTTTCTGCGCCAATTAAAAATAACTTTATATTTATATTTTAGTTCTTTGGTAATCACATTGTAAGATCGAAAAACTTTATCAGTACTGTTTTTTTTTTTCCAGATTGTTATTACACTGAAGATCATACAAACTTAATAACTAACATTCTCTACTTAACTTCATTTTCGTTTAATTCTGAAAGTTACTGAATTAATACTCACTAAATTAATAAAACATACTCTCAAATCTTCAATTTATTAACTTTAGTATATCTCTAGAAAAGTCATTCACTAAAAATTCTCATCATAAACTTCTCTATCAGATATAATAATATCTGAAGACCTCATTTACACTTATAAATTCTAGAGATTCTCTCATATCTTCTTCGTTTATCACCTGAAGTCATTTCCTATAACAGGTAACTCATAACGTACATTCTTTAATAAAATCTTTCATCAATAACTTTGTTTAGTGGTGAAAGAAGTGCCCGATTTACTACACATTCCACATGAAGTATTTGCTGATCAGTCATGATCACGGTAAAACTCAATTAAATATCCAGATAAATAGAGTCCGGTCCTGTTTTATCTGAAAGATCATTATGCATTGGATGATCGAAGGTAATACAACGTGTTTCGTTTATACTGAAGATCAAATAACATATACACTCTCATACTAATTACTTCGATTTTTCTGATTAGTACAATTACACTCATAAACATCTCTTCCAACCTTCTTACTATTTCGTTATATTTACTATGAAGCATTACACTATATATAAAAACAATCTACACTTATCAGTTTTCTTCGAGTTTCTTTTCCAGCCAGATCAGATAATATAAACTTATAAATAATAATAACACAAATAGTATTAGATTAGCACTCTTACATTTCTATATTAGTATTCTCCAACGTGTTTCTGATTAAAGTCATTCACTAGGTACACTATACTTATATTAATTCGTTATTCTAGCAAAGAATAACACTATATAAATAAATAATATCACTCATCAAACTATAATTTTTAGCTTTCTGAAGTAATTTTCACCCATATTATCAAATTAATTTAATACACTCTCAACTTTATTATACGTTTTTCATAATTTGAAGTATTATCAACTTTATAAAAGGTAATTAATTCTTCTCAAACCTGTCTAATCGTTTAATTACTAGAAGTCATAAACTACTATAAAACATTTAAAACTATCTCGAACAATACTATTCGTTATTACTAGATAGTCATAAATCACTATAATTAACATACATATAAGATAATTATATAATAATTATTAATTTACTACAAACTCAATATCTATTTCAGTTATTCTGATAAGTCAAAATCACTAAATATAGCAATATACTCAACTCTTTGTTTATCTGAAGTCTTTAATATCACTATGCACTCTCAAACTTAATTAATCTTCGTATTTATTCTGAAGTCAATTTAATAAATACTACTTTATAATACAATTTCCTTGAAACTTTCTTACAAGATATTATCTGAAAAAGATAAATATTACACTATTAATAATCACTCAAATCTTCTTACTTGTTATATAATTCTGAAGTTTCAATATTAACACTTCATATTGAATAACAACACTACACTTTCAAATCTTATTCACTTCGTTTTACTTTGAAGATCAATATTATCAACTTAAATATAGCATAATCTTAAACTGACATTTCTTCTTTACGATTATATTATCTTCATGTAAAGTCTATAACTTTATAAAATTTCTGAACATCACTTTCTATCGAATTATCTATTGAAGTCATTCTACTAATAATTAACTTACTCATTAACCATATTCTTACGTTTTCTGAAGTCATTCACTATAAACAATTCAAATTCCAACTATCATATACCTCTTCGTTTCTCCTGAAGTCTATAAATTCACTATAATCATCAGTTACATCTCAAACTTTCTTCGTTTCTCTTCTGTAAAAGTCATTCATCACATAGTAATCATCTACAATAACCTCTCTTCGTTTTCTGAAAAAGGTCATTCAATCTTAATACATTCTAGCCAATACAACTCTTATTCGTCTTTAGGTGGGAAGTCATGTCGACAATACACCTTCTTCCACTCTCTCTGTTTTCTCGAAGTCATTAGCACACTATACACCTAAATATATAATAATTTGAGGTAACTTTTCTTTATTATAATTTAATAATTATATTTCAGTTATTATATCTGAAAGTCATTAAACACTATAAAAACATCACTACATCACAACATTCTTTAGTTTCTATCTACATTTGAGTCCATATACAGCATTAAATTAACACTTATCATTCAAACATTCTTTCGTTTCCTGAAGTATTCACATTAATATACATAGACATTTACTCAACCTTCTTCGTTTTAATTATATTTTATGAAACTTATATATATTCATAATAATAATAATAACCTCTCAATTTAATTTCTTCACGTTTTTAAATTTGAAAGTCATGTACATTTATAATAATATTAGAAATATTTAGTTAATGATAAACAAATCTATTACAAACATTCTTCAAGTTTTCATGAGATAGTCTATTAACACTATTAAGATATATTCATATCAACTATCTTTTTCGTTATTTCTGATTAAATTTGTACATTACATCCTCATAACACTTAAAATGTCATTCTTTCGTTTTATACTGAATGTTCAATATCACAATTTTCATTATTAAACACTCTCATACTGATCTAATCGTTTTTTACTTGAATTGTCAATTGATACAAAACTATAATTATAAACAATTCTTCCATCAAACTTACTATAGTTTTCCATGAAGTTCACATATCTCACTATAATCACTAATTTACATTAATAACTTAACATTCGGTATTTTTTCTGAAGTCATTTACTAAAATACAACTTCTCTAAATTCTTACGTTTATCTGAAATGATCATATTAATAACAATCTATAAAATACACTTCTCAAAACTTATCCATTTTCATTTTCTTGAAAAGTTCTTAATCAACATATTATAAACTTAAACTCTCACTTCATTTAAAGTTTCTGCAAGATCATTACATTATACACTTCATCAAACTTCTATTCGTTTTCTGAAGTCAATTCTACATATATAAATAACACTCTCACATATTCTTACGTTTTTCACTGAAAGCACATTCACTATAGAATAATACACTAGGTCAATCAATTCTTCTTCGTTTTATTGTCATGAGTCTTATAAATATTTCTATAAAATTTATAATCAGAATTCTCAATTTTCTCCGTTATTCTGAAAAGTCACTCCTCTACTATACAACTTCAATTACATTCTTACGTTTTCTGAAGTCATACACTACTAGAATACATATCACTCTATCAAACTCTTACTTCGTTTCTAGAAGCTCCATTCCTTATAAAACCTATCTCATCCAACTTATTCTTACGATTTATATTTACTGAAAAGTCCTTAACACATATAGCACTTATCTAATTTACAAATATCTAATTGCTTAGTTTCTGAAGTCAATATTCACTAATAACATTCTCCTCAAGAACTTAATCTTTCGTTTTCTGAAAGTCTAATATTCAACATTTAATACAACTTTCTCAATAGACTGCATGTCATATTTTCGTTATATTCTTCTGAAGTCAAATATTCAAACTAGAAACAATACATACTACAAACTTCTTTATGAATTTTTCTGAAAGTCATACACTATTGAACTACTCACTCATTCTTCCGATTTTACTGAATCATTAGGTTTACACTTATATCAATTGATCACTAAGAAACTTCTTACGTTTATCTGAAGTATACATTATTTCACACTTATATAAAATTCACATTCAACTTCTTTCGTCTACAGGACAATTGAATCCAATTAAATTCCTATACACTATTCTCAAACAATTACTTCGTTTTTCTAATAATTAAAGATTCATTCACTATACAGTTACTTTCTCAACTTCTTCAGAATTTATTACTGAATTGTCATATTTCCACTTATATTTACATACTCATCACCTTTCTTCGTTAATTTTTAACTTTGATAAGATCTCATTTCTAATAACACTCTCAGACATTTGAAATTTTAATGGTAATTTTTCGCTTAAGAAAGATCATCACTATATAACTATACCTCTAACATATCTTTATGTTTTTCTGATGTCACGAAACACATATAGTACAACTCTCATCTTCAATTTCGTTATGTCTTTGATTTAGTACACATTACCACTTATACACTGGGACTCACTTCAGTCGTAATTTTATATTTCATTGAAGTTCTTCCACTAATAAAACATTTACATTTAACCAAATACAACTTCCAATATATCCGTATTTTCCGAAAGGTTTCAATATACAATTTCAAAAGGTCGATTTGCTTCCAATCATTATGTGTTAGTATTTCAGGAATCAGGTACTATTCAATCATATTTGTGGTAATTATACATTGGACTCTTCAAACTTTTCATATTATCTTTATATGTGGCAACATCGTTGCATACAAATCAAACATAAGAAATATATTTGTTCACGTATTTCTAAAGAAATTCAATTATTGCTAACAAAAACATGAAAAAAGCCCAATGTTCGCCCCAGCATCAATGATGGTTCGTGGATCAAAGTCAATCATTTTCAATTTATAATCACGAAAATCGCAAATTTGATAATACCTATTCAGTTTATTTTACTGAAGAATTACAATTACTACATAATACCAATGGTTACATACTCTTACACACATAATCTAATATCAGATATTTTCTGAGTCAATATACAAAATTATATAAAAATCACTTTATTTACTCAACTTCTCCTTATTTTCTTGAAAGTTCTTCATTTCCCGTACTCTTTCTCTAGACACTCTCAACTTCTTCGTTTTCTGAATGTAATAATTCACTATTATAATTAACATCTTCTAAAAATATTCTTCAGTTATTGTTGAACTCATATTCACTACACTTTTTATTTAATCAGAACTCACAAACTTCAAATTCAGTTGGATATCTGAATCTTCGTTATATCTACTTTAATTAAAGCTCTGCAGAACATTGCTTGATTGAAAAATAATAAAAAATATATCTTTGTTTATATCTGAAGATCATAATTAAATAATTAATACATGACAAATCCTTCCAGTTATTGCTCATTCATTACTCTTATTTAAATTTCCAAACCATATCCTTATAAATAAAAATAATATAAACAATCATCAAATAATCTTCGTCGTTAATTTATCTTGAATCCATTAATGGATATTAATATTGACTAATAATAATTAATTAAAATTCATATAAAAATTAAACTTATTAATCTCAAATGAACTTGACTAGACATATTTCGGACAAAATATGAAGTGCAAGAGTCAAAAATATAATCCAAACTAATATCCATTCGAATAATCAAATTATAATAACTCTAACAAAATTCAATTAATAATCTTATAATTAATTACGATTAATTTTCTAGAATTGTCCATGAGATAACTATTTTAAAATATAATGATATCACTTCTCAATAAACTAATTATTGATATAACGATATTTTTGAGAAGTAATATACAAAATTAACAACCAAATTACAAAATATACACATCTATCAATATTAACACTTGGTAATTCTTGGGAATTTATACATTAATTACATTAAGTTTCAATCTATCAAATAGCCTTCTAATTCCACACATATACTACATAATATGATAACATTAGAAATCAATCATTATTATCAGATAACAACCTCTCACTTATCGTTTTCCATCTGTTGAATGTCATTGCCAAAAGTCTAAAATTATATTTAATAATTAATTTAATAAACTACTAATTACATCTACTATATCAATTTACTGTATATTTAATCTGAAAGATTCATACACAACATTTATAACTCATATCAACATTCTTAATACTGATTTAATATAATTCCTGAAGTCAATTTAACAACTTTATATCAAACTTCATACCATAATAAATTCTATAATTTATCAGTTATTATCTGAAATGATACTTATTAGGTATAATTATTATTCAATCTATCACTATTCAGATAATCATAACTTATTTTATTAATATAAGTGTAATTTAACAATTAAATTAATTGTCACAATAATCTCTAATATAACTACTCTGATTTAATCATATCGTTTATATTCATAGAAATGATTAATTACAATAAATTACACTATGAAATTAATTAAAATAATAATAATATAATTAATAATCAACTACATTTCAATTCTATATTCATAATAACGATATTTTTCATGGAGCAGGAGCCATTCTTACACGCAACCCAAAAACATCTTCCAACAACTTAAAACATTTAAAAAAGGAAAGGAAATAATTACATTTTTTTATAATTTAAAAATAAATATATAATATATTAATAAATAATATATACTATGTAATATATGTTAATTCATGATTAGTCATTAACTAATAAAATAAATAAATCACTATAAATTCAATAATAATTAATTCTCTCTATAAATTCTCCTACTTAACAACCGTTATGTTACTTTTTCTTAAATTCAATAAACTCAAATTCAAAAAATTTCATCTTTATCTCTTAGTAACAAAAAAATGTTCAGTTCTTTCCTACTTCTTACATTTTAATGATTATCATTAGTGTCATTCATATATTAAAATTATATATTTAAAACTACTATCGTCACTTTTAGTTCTCAATTTCGAGTCACTAAAATTTAGTATTATCAATTTTGAAGTTCATATTTAATAATTTAATTACACACATATAACATACTTAATCAATCAATAACAATTTACTTATAATAATAATTAATAATTTAATAATAATTAATAATAATAATAATTAATAAAATATATAATAATATATAAATTAATATAATTAATTAATATAATAATAATATAATTAATTAATAATAATAATAGGTATAATAATATATATTAATAAATCTAATATTCATTATAATTAACGTTTTAATAATTTCTAGTAAAGGTTAGTATCATACACTATACCATACATTCAATTATTAATAATTTTCGTACGTATATTATTTTATATTATTAATTAATTAAGGTCATATATTCACATTAAAATATATAATAATCACATATAATTTAACTAAAACACTTACTAATACTAGATTTATTATTATCTAAGTAAAATTAGATATATAATTATATCATTTAACAATTAAATTATGAATCACAATTCTCAATAAACTAATTCCCTTAGATTTTTTTAATGTAAAATTTTGTTAAATATCATGCATCATTAATTAAATTATTAATCACATTCATTCTACAATTAAATCTAGGTTAATTCAAACATTAAACTCGTATTATCATTGAAGAGATTCAGATATCACCCTCCATCAATATTAAACATTATTTAACATTATTTATCATTTCACTACTAAAATCATATATACTATCAGTCCTTATATCTAATGAAGTCATAATAACTTTAATAATTATACAGAATATAATTAATTAATCATTTAATATACTACAATCATACTATCATTATACTGATTATTTTCATTGAAGTATTCATAATATACAACATTAATATAATAATTATAATATATCATTTAACTCTACAATATAATATATTATCTTAATCAATGTATTATTTACTGAATAATAGTATCAAATTTATAATAATAATAATTTACAAGATATAATATATTATAATTAACTACTCGAAATTATTAAACATTTAATTATTAATTCGATTTTAACTAATATAGTAAGATACATATTATCAACATTATAATTAAAATAATTCATCAATCTCATGACTATTAATTCTAATAATCGTATTTATCTTGAATGTCATATTATCACATATATAACTAAATTCATTCTCACTAACATTATATCTATTTATAGATTTTGGTTCAATTGAAGTTCATATAATTTACAACTATATATAATAATAATAATTAATTAATTAAATTAATCAATAATAATTAATATATTCAAAATCATTTAATATTCTATTTACGATTTATTAATCCATTATTGAATTAAGTCTATAATAATCACAATTATTTAATTAATGTATTAATAAAATAATATCGTAAATCTGATCGATAATAATTTCATAATAAACTTAAACTATAAAATCATTTTTTTAACTGATTATATCTAATGTCATATAATTAATTAATAATTAACAAACCATCATATTATTTGCTTCATTTTATATTTGATTCATTTTTATTTGAATCTTGCTATTATAATTATACTTTCATTAGCTATACTCAAAATTAACATATAATTATCTCTTTCGATTATTTATACTTAGAAAATGATCATATTACACATAATGATTAATATTAATTACTTAATTAGATCATTATAATTAATATGCATTTAATTCAATTATTTTCTTAATTTCGTTTTCTGAGATATCAAAATTAAAATTCACTAATAATTTATCAATTCTCAACATACTAAATGTATTCTTTCACTTTCTGTGCCTAGAAAGAGTTAATTAATCTACTCCCTCTAATTATAATAATTTAATTAATCAATAATAATAATAATAACTCAATTTCAATTTATCCAGAAACAAATACAAATTCACTATTAATTAAATAACTCAATTTAATTAAATTCACTTAATAATAATTTATACTTAAAACTAATTTCAATAATATGCATTTAATATACATGAAAATGTTCACATATATTTAAATTACTAGATAAAAATTAATTAATAATAATAAGATTACATACATTATTCAGTGATTATCAATTATTTTAATATTTATACTAATAATAATTTAAATTAATCCCATCAATTCTAATAATACTCAGATATATATTTCAATTAGATAAAGTCATTCAAAATATAATAGAATCAACATCAAATAATCACATAATTAATAACACTTAACAATATCATAAAATCTTCTATAAAGATATTTTAATCTACATGATAGTCTTAATTTAATATATTAACAAATAGTACACATATAATGTTAATGATAGTAACAAATCAAATTATACAATCATATCTTATATAGTAGCTATTTCTTCTTTATTTTATTTTATTCCAGTGTAAATTTCTCCTAAATTTAATACAAATCATCTCCATAACTATCATTTTAACGATTTATATTATAACTTGATAGTTCCAATAATAACAAATTTAATATAAATAATACATAATACATCAATTACTATACTAAAAAAACTATTCTAATTTATATCGAATATCTATGCAATCTGAATGTATCAAAAACCACAATTTAGATTAATAATAAATAATAATTAATATATAATAATAATAAATATTAATAATTAATAATAATAATAATAAATAATACGATTCATACAACTTACTACCTTAGACGTACTTATTTAGTACTCGATGTCACTTAAATGTATAATTACAACTTATATTAATTAAAAACAGTTTAATTACTTTACCATTATGCGTTTTAAAACAATTTCATTCGTCTTTATTTAGTCAACGAAAAGATAGCTTAATATAATATGACTTACATTAAGTACTCACCAATCCTATTAATACTACTTCAACTATCTCCTACTTAACTACCTCTCTTAACTGGTATGTTAATCTGGAAGAATTACAATAAAAAATAATAATAAATTACAACATTTATAGACAACATCTATTTACAATTAATTCTATTATCTATTAACGCATATATATCTAGAATTTTAGTCATAATTAATTAAATTAACACATTAATACGAATTAAACAACTAACATTAATATAATAAATAACTTGAAAACTTATCAAAATTGAGCTTTATTCTAGAAATTTGTCAAATTAATATATTAAATATTACTAACTAATTAAAACACACACTAACTTAGACAATCTATACTATATTAATAACGAATTTCTGAAATGAATCATACACTAGTTAATTAATTATTAATCAATCTATACAGAATTTACCAACCACCGTTAAATATAGAAGTACAATTATTAAATAATTTCATAAATTCATTTAATTATATTATCCAAGAAAGTAAAGTAAAATATAGTAAAATTCAATAATCATGATAATAATTAATAATAAAATAATTAATTAGATTATTGCTTATTTTCGTTTTTTTTTCGTATGAACAGTTTTTCAATACGTTCCCAAACCCCTTATTCATCATTTACCACTTATAAGTCTCTACATTTAAACTTGTTGATACGTAGATTGTTCATAGAATTAATAAATTCACTGACTAGTAGCTAAAGAATGTCACCATTCTCGTAAATACATGACCTACTACAGTACAAATCAATCTTTTCTCAATTCTAGGTCTCGAATACGTGGTGAGGTAAGTTGAAAGTCGGACATGTGGGGTTTTAGCAATTGTTCTTCATAATAATTCTTCCTGTACATTTTTAGACTGGAATGGTCTTATCTTTCGTTTTCTGCCAAAGCTCCATAATAAATTTATCTAATGGCACCCTTTTATTATGTCAGATCCTAACCGTTCCAATTTTGTTGTCTTTCTTGCGTTGAAGTCATTAGGCAACTCTTGCTTAATTCAATTTTAATCTGGTACTCTGAACTGGGTGCTAACGAAGGCATGATCTTGTTTGTCTGCTTTTATATATAGCTGAAGGTCATGTTTGGTAAAGCAAACGTATAGGTTTTCAGTACACACATCGGGCACTCATTCAGGCACTTTTCCCATTTTGTAATTATCACGTATTGCATGGAGTCCATAAACTTTACTGAGCTTATAAGTGTAAACATATCTTCCAGTTTAGTATCAGGGACAAAATCTTTTCTTCGTGATATAATTAGTGCGGAGAGGTTCATTGGGCTACGTATTATGTTCACAGGTAGTCTTCGGGGCCCTCTCAGTATAAACTTATCACTTCGTAAATATTTTTTCTTTTTGGTGCTAGAACGATGTACTATGGATGCATTTATAAACCAGGGTAATTTCACCTTCTTGGACACAACCCCCTTTTCGTTTACTGAAGTCTTCACTATAAACTTGGGGACAAATGACAGGTAGACGTTTAGGCTTGAGGCGGGATGCAAAAAAGACTATAGGTTAAAGCGTTTTCTTTCTAAGATATATATTCATAGAAGTCTTTCACTTTTAGTAAACAAAATTCCTCTAACATTTCTTTTAATACTCGAATGACCTTATTATCGACCAAATCATTTTGCCTTTATCGTATGTACTCGTTTATTTCGTTTGAGAGTTTCATTTTGAAAAGAAAGCTTTTCATTTCATTCAAATAATGATCACCTACAATCTACACTTTGCGGCATAACGATTAGTCCCTTGATGTCGATTATGTTTTTTATTTACTGAAGGTTCTCATTTAGCACTCATTTCACATTAACATTCATACGTTTTGCAATTCCAAAGGTTCTCTTTTTGCACTCTTTGGTTTTTTACCGTGTTTTCATTTGTGAGTCCTTATTGTAGAGTTTTACGAAGCAGTCTAGTTTATGGGGCCTTCTACCATGTATAATGATGTTCTTAATTAATTTTAATCTTTCACTCTTCTGCCGTTATCGTTGTAAGGTCTATTTACTCATCACGTGAGTTGGATAATATTAAGATGCAATGTGTCAGCACTATAGAAGAGTGTATTGGCGGAACCTGTCTCAAGGACCAATTTTCTTTGATAAAAGTCTGTTTCTAGAATGATCAAAACACTCAATAAGCATATCACATCGGGTCACAGCGGACCCTTCCCATTTTCATGTATATAGTCATGCGCTTAAGGACGAGTCCAATTCACGGGGTGGATTGAGTGACTCAAGTGAGGATGAAGTGTGTCTCTTAAATGACGTAAATTGGTGTTCACTCGGTCACTTCTTCGTTTTCTGAAGCATTCACAATTTAAGTAAGGATCATTTTAATAGCCATCTGGGCACTAGTTGCTGGAAACTTATTTTAATTTGTTACCCAGATATGGTTCTTCTGTCGTACATTTTGGCACTATACCTGAAATGCAAGGGTGTTGT
>JABUQX010019121.1:67500-70000 GCA_015478945.1 Trachelipus rathkii
AACATATGCGCGCTTACAGTAAACATGAGGGAGTATCTATTAGGCAAAACAAGGACATACGCCCAGTTTCAGAACCACATTCCCTCAAAATACGGGAGGGATCCCGGCCACTACCTTCCTGACGTTCATAGAACTCCAGGATCCCTGCACAAATCAATGAAGTAATTGGGGAGGTAGAGACATGAGGACACCTGAAGGGAGAAAAGAAGAGGAGGAGAAGTGCCGGAATCGTTCCAGGGTGAATTATATGAAAACGTAGGTCAACTGAGCCAAACCTTTTCAGAAAGAGTTTAGCACTAACCGTCAGAACGATTGAGGATGCTGTTTGAATAATCCCTGCAAAGATTCAGGAGAATAAAAGAATTTGTTAAGAGTGGTAGGAGAATGAGGAGTTGTTTCCAACCCGATACGCATTATCTCGCTCCTGGATTTCACGAGAACAAGCGCCATCGAACCATGGATTTTAGGAGAAAAGAATTTAGTTGAAGATGGAATGAACCGGCTCATCCCTTTTGTAATCACGGGCCCACCTTTTTTTTCAGCAGACACCGAAACGTCATCCGAACCAAACAGGATTTATTCCAACGGTAGTTAGCGAAGAAACAACTAATGCTTCCAATTTGCCCGATTAAAGTGCCAGAATTTTTGCTTTAGGGCGAGTGTGGAGCTGCCGGAGAATAAAGTGTTATACTTAAGAGAGAAGATGTTATGGTCAGAGTCACCTGAGGAAAGTAAATGGTGTATTTGTTAGAAAGATGCGTGGTGAAACATGAAGTAAGAGTGTTCAGAATTGGTTAGGAGGATCTGGGATGTGTGTAGGTACCTTTTTAAACTGTTCCAGATCGTTGAAAATACTAAATGTATTGGCCTCCTCCATCCACCTCTGTCAGCAAAAGAGGAGCCCAACTATCAGTGGTGGTGTTAGACGTTGAAGTCCCTAAATAGAGGATCTCGTCATTTTGGATAAGGAGGATAAACAGTCTCGTGAGAGTAAGTTTAGATATTAAAAATAAATTAAAATCTTTTCCATTAGGAGAGCAGCAGCAGAAGAACAAGACAATGGTAAGTATAAGGAAACAACATCGAACATTAGCAGATTAAGATTATATATAATATATATATATATATTATATATAATATTATATATATATATATATAATATATATATTCTAATATATATATATAATATATATATATTATGTATATTATTATATATATATATATGATAGTATATATATATATATTATATAATATAGTATATATTCATATATATATATATATATATATCTATATATAGTATATATATATATATAATTGTAATATTAATATATTATATATATTAATATACTATATATATATATATAATATATATTATGCGATTTTGTTAACACAAATACGGCCAAGATTAATTATTGACCAAAATTTAAACACATACTTTAAAATCTTCATTAAAAAATATTATTATTGGAACAGTTTCTATGGAATATTCTGGAACAGTTTTCGTCTCGCTTGATTATTGACGCATTCATTATGGTGTGATCTGAAATATTTCATTAAAATTAAGCAAAACATGTTTTAACTACATAAGAAATAAGCTTTAAAATGTTGTTTTGTTAAATAGATTGTATAAATTAAAATACTTAGCGCTTAATGGAGTAAAATTTGGGTGTGAGATTTGAATTATTGATTTTGCCGAATATTCGTTGATACGAACTAAAATTATAATTGATTCCAACACGAAGTTTAATCTAATTTTCGAAGCTAGACAACGTCTTTAAGACAAAAGGTTTTAGCCACATTCGAGAGTTATTGGATATTTTAATATTATAATTCGTTGATAAATAATTAAAGCTAGGTCATATTTATGATATATTATATCGTATCTGTGATGTCGCGATTACGACTAGTAAAATTATAATTGATGCATATTAACAATTCATCTAATACAATTAATTATACATCAGTATTAATAATAATGTGTGTGTGTTAACATAACTTTCGAACGCTAGACAACGTCTTTATGAAAAACGGTTCTAGCCCGTTCGAAGTTATTAGAAATTTTTCTATTACTATATGATAAAATAATTAAATGATAGGTCGGATTTTAACAAATGCTTGATATTTAAAATGTTTTATCAGTGCCGTATCTGAATTTTGGTTTATATATATTATATATTATTATATATATTATATAATTATATATATTATGATAATTATATATAGTATATTAGTATATATACTTATATTTATATATTAGTATATATATATATTATATAATATATATATTATTATATATAAGGCCCTGTTATGTTTTAAGACTCCGTCAGTTTTGATTTTTTTTTTTTTTTTTTTTAATATTTCTATTATTTTATAATAAAAATTAATTTTATTGGTGATGGACGTGATTCAAAAAATTGAAATATTTAATAATTAATTTTAAAAATCAACATTTATATCAATAAAATTTTAAAAATGAAAATATCTGAAAAGTACGACACTT
>JABUQX010019121.1:80000-82500 GCA_015478945.1 Trachelipus rathkii
CAATGCAAGAGTTCCATCCGTTCGGTCTTACTTTTTTTTTGTTTTTTTACTTTAAAAAATGTTTAATATTATTATAAATTGGAATTTATTTCAGGCAGAGATAGAAAGGAGGAGAAGGTATGTAAATTTGTAAAGATAATACTTGACTTATTGGTAATTCCACTATTCTTTAAGAATAAAATCAGTTCTTTAACTACTCTCTCTCTCTCTCTCTCTCTCTCTCTCTCTCTCTCTCTCTCTCTCTCTCTCTCTCTCTCTCTCTCTCTCTCTCTCTCTCTCTCTCTCTCTCTTTTATATACATATATATATATATATATATATATATATATATATATATATATATATATATATATATATATATATATAATATATATATATATAATTATGAAACATGCAAATTAAAAAATTTAAAACGGATCCATCCAATTAGGCAGTTCATTATCGGCCAATCTTACATATACGCTGGTGTGCCTTAAAAATGACTTACTGAAATCTGTTATAAAATATACTACTATTAAATTTATACTCTTGTTACTTATATGTATCTAAATTTATGAAAATTATACGATATCATTTAGTACCCTTAGTCATTAAAAGTTAAATAAAATAGTAAAGACTTTTGGCAACTCACGCCACACATGTTCTAGTAAAAAGATCGTTTGTAAACAAAATATTATCGCCACCCGCCCGTTTACTCAATTCCCGAATCGAGATATTAAACAACGGTGCACTGACTTGTGACGTTCACATGAGCGTAGAAGTGCCGCAAACGGGTCTGGGAGAACGAGCATGTGCGCTTGTGTGTCCGTTAGCGGCTGCAGGGGCTTCTGGAAACGCATTCTAATTACTCTTCATTATCGCCACCATCGTCAGTCTCACTCATCGTCATCGTCATGTCGATCGTCATCGTCAATCGTTATCGTCATCGTCATCGTTCATCGTGCATCCGTCATCGCATCGTCATCATCAAAAAATCTTAATCGACCCATCACTTATATATATATATATATATATATATATATATATATATATATATATATATATATATATATATATATATATATAATATATATATATATATATATATATATTATATTTATTTATTTCTACAAATATATATATATTATATATATTAATATATTACTATATAATATATATATATATATATATATATATATATTAAATACCTTTTATAAAACTGTAGAATGTTTTTTTCTAAGGAAAACAATTTTAACATGCACTACTAGGGAGTTAATTATAACATCGAAAATACTACTACTACTACTACTACTACTACTACTACTACTACTACTACTACTACTACTACTACTACTAATAATAATAATAATAATAATAATAATAATAATAATAATAATAATAATAATAATAATAATAATAATAATAATAATAATAATAATAATAATAATAATAATAATAATAATAATAATAATAATAATAAAAAATTATTATCATAATTAAAATTAGTAGACTTAGGTGTTATGTTATCTGTAGATGATCGATTGGAATAAATAAAAAGGGATTCAAGTCACAACAGAGTTGAAGATTATAATAATAAATAAATAATTATTTGTAATTAAAATTTATTATAAATAAATTTTATAAATATAAGATCACGAGCGAAAACGTCTCATCTAACCAATAGCTAGTAATATAATAAACATTGTCCAAAGTTTTGAGATTGAGGTGTGGTTATGAGATTATGATCAGATGGCAACAAAGATCAATGACATTTACTTTATATATATATAAATATTAAATATATATATATTATATATATATATATATATATATATATATATATATATATATATATATATATATATATATATATATATATATATATATATATATATATATATAGTAAATGTCATTAATCTTTGTTGCCATCTGATCATAATCTCATAACCACACCTCAATCTCAAAACTTTAGTCAATGTTTATTATATTACTAGCTATTGATTAGGTGAGACGCTTTCGTTCGTGCTCTTGTATTTATAAAATTTATTTATAATAAATTTTAATTATAAATAATTATTTATTTATTATTACAATCTTCAAATCTGTTGTGACTTGAATTCCTTTTAATTTATTCCAATCGATCATCTACATAAGACATAACACCTAATTCTGCTATTTATAATTATGATAATAATTTTTTATTATTATTATTATTATTATTATTATTATTATTATTATTATTATTATTATTATTATTATTATTATTATTATTATTATTATTATTAGTAGTAGTAGTAGTAGTAGTAGTAGTAGTAGTAGTAGTAGCAGTAGTAGTAGTAGTAGTAGTAGTAGTAGTAGTAGTAGTAGTAGTAGTAGTAGTAGTAGTAGTAGTAGTAGTAGTAGTATATTGAACATCCATTCGCCTTTCACCTTGGTCACGTCAAACAGTTCATTCAATGCATCAAAGTTTTGTTTCTTTCTTCAGCGCTCATAGTCTTTCAGAAGTTTTGCTACTTTGCAC